>JBBMEG010043555.1:0-18526 GCA_037832605.1 Cyclanthera cordifolia | reverse complement strand
GAATTATGCAGAAATCAAAAATATAGAAATTCAATAAACCTCCACTACCAATTGACTAATCATTAACGTCGCAAGCTGAACCAATTAATAGTCGTCCTTCTCATTAAAAATTTCAAACCAATTTTAATAAAATTGTTGAACTTTGATTCAAACAGGGATACCAACGAAGTCGATTCAATCAATTAAACAATTCAAAAAAGAAAAAAAACGAACGTAGTTGGCATTCCATCACAGCATCGCTCTGATACCAAACAAATTTCAGAATTTATATCAACACAAGATTAAAATCAAAACAAATCGAATGCATAATTAAGATGAATAAAAAATATAAGAAAATGGATGGAGAAATCAACACCATAATTAACGTGGTTCGGGAATAGCCCTACATCCACCATCCAAATTCATCTTTATTCAAATGCCAAAGCCATAATCAAAATTATACTCTGAAAACACATCCTTATGTAGGCTTATAAGGCTTAACCCTAATTTGACCTAACCAACATTTAACTAAGGTTACCTTTAATTAACCCAAGTTAGATGATGAGTCACAAAAATTAACGAGTATAGATATTCAAATTTGATATAATTATTATACATGTATCCAATTGTCATTATAATTGCATTTGTATTTAAATACTTTTTAAAAACTTTTTTTTTTTTTAAATCCCGGATTGCCCTTTTATTCATAATATGATTTTTTTTTTTTTTTTTTTTTTTTTAAATGGCTTCTAGTTTTTTTAGATTTGTCGTTTTAAATTTACATTGTATTAAATGTTTGCTCTTTCACAATAATTTTGGAACATTTGCTTTTAATATCATTAGTCTATCATATTTCTTTCTTCTTTCTTCTACTTTTTGGTTTGATCTTTAGCATTTTTTCGTCAACAGCCCTGTAAACCAAAATTCGGTGTTATCCTCTTTCGTTTAGACAATAAGTTATAAGTCGGTATATAATACCTCATTTATATATATGTTTATCACTAGTATTATCCATTGACTTCATATTTATTAATTTTTTATTTTTTGTGATTTTTTTAGATTATGTTTTTTGTCATCTTCGAAGTTATCACATCATTAACTACTTCGAAATGAGTATGTTTTCACTTTTTTCTACTATATATGTGTTTTTTCATTTTTATACCTACTTCAATATTAATTAGTTTTGTTCGTTAGTAATATTCAGACCTTAATTTTACATATTATTTGAAATATTTGTATATTATATAAATATTGTTTATGTATTATCTTTATTATTTTTATCGTAACATATTTTTATAAAACTTGTGTTATTGACGTATTATACACATAAAAATACAATAAATAAATATGTTTCACAGTATTACTTCAATAAGTATGAAATATGATCACTTTGGAATCTCTCGCAACATGCTTGTGTTTTCTTGAATAAGAACTTGTATGTAACAGAATATGTTTCATAGTATTACTTGAATGAGTACATAAGAAATACATATGCAGGTATTATTTTTTTCGTTCGACATCCTGAAATGTAAGACATACCTTCATATATAAAGAATGTCAAAATTCTGTCGAAGGTGACACAACGTCCAGATGATAGACTCAAAAAGTCACGTTGGAAGTCTAGTATTTAAATGAAGACTAAAGTTATAAATGTAGACAATGTGGACGGTTCAAGTACAATTTGCGTTCTTGTACGAATTTTACTTATTAAATTGGTTTACTTATTACACCCCTCTAGTGTTGCTTAAAGATCATACAATTGGTATCAGAGCGAGGTTTTTTATTCACAAATGTGTTCGAAACTTTTTTTATTGATTTTTTAATTTTGTTGAATCTAATTTTTTTTTTAAACTATTTTTCATTATATATTAAATCTAGAATTTTTATATTTTTGGTAAAAAGTTTGAAAATTTGCATTTTAAACGTCGTATTCACACAAAAAAAATCCACAATTGGTATCACCCCGTGGCGTCGCCCATTACAACGAGTTGGTCGGCCCAATTGGGTTGGCCGTGGAAGTGATGACTCACCGAAGAGATGATCGAGTCTAGAATCAAGATCGTTACACCTCCAATGGGTAACGGTCAGGAGTTGCGCCGGTATTCATACCCGACTTAATGACGGACGTTTCTATCGATCGGCCATTATATCGCCATAAGTGAGCTGCAGCGGTTACGAGACCGACTGATATAAGAATCAAGTCATTTCTCCCTTTCAAGGGAGGGATCCTAAGCTAAGTACTCTTAAGCCATTCATAAAGTTCTAAATTATTCTCCTAAACTCCATTACTGACTTAGACATCGGAGGCCCTGTGGCTCACACCACATCGGTGTGTCCTAATTTCGTTTTTTTGCAGGCCCTTTCGACCTCAATTAAAACAAATCTATTGTGGATATTCATTGACCATTTTTCGGCATCAACAAAATCAAACAATTTGAAGATGTAATTTCATAAATCAAAAGAAGTATACAAGAGATCTACTCAAAAGGTTTACGCTAGACAATGCAAAAAAAGCAATGACCCCAATGTGTACCACTACAAAGCTTGATAAATATGATAAAGGTAAAAATATGGATATTAAAACTTATAGAGGTATGATCGGATCATTGCTTTTAAATGCGAGTAGGCCTGATATGATGTTTAGTATATGCATGTGTGCTAGATTTCAATCATGTCTTAAAGAGTCACATTTACATGCAGTGAAACGAATTTTTAAATATTTACTTGGTACATCTAAAGTAGGCATGATGTAATGTTTAGGTAGTTCCCTAGTTTCTTGGTATAGTAAAAAACCAAATTCGTTGCATTATCTACTACTGAGTCTGAATATATTCTTGTTGCTAGTTGTTGTTCTCAAGTTTTATTGTTCAAACAAGCTTTGCGTGATTTTGGTATAAATTTAGAACAAATTCCTATATTCTGTGATAACACTAGTTCAATTAATTTAACCAAAAATCTTGTTCATCACCCTAGGACAAAGCATATAAATATTTGACATCATTTTCTTTGAGAACATGTGCAAAATGTTTAGTATATGCATGTGCGCTAGATTTAGGACAAAGCATATAATGTTTAGTATATACATGTGTGCTAGATTTCAATCATGTCTTAAAGAGTCACATTTGCATGCAGTGAAACTAATTTTTAAATATTTACTTGGCACATCTCAAGTATGCATGATATAATGTTTAGGTAGTTCACTAGTTTCTTGGTATAGTAAAAAACAAAATTCGTTGCATTATCTACTACTGAAGCTGAATATATAGTTGTTGCTAGTTGTTGTTCTCAAGTTTTATTGATGAAACAAACTTTGTGTGATTTTGGTATAAATTTAGAACAAATTCCTAGTCTGTGATAACACTAGTTCAATTAATTTAACCAAAAATCATGTTCATGGCCCTAGGACAAAGCATATAGATATTTGACATCATTTTCTTAGAGAACATGTTCAAAATATAAATAATATCATTAATTACATTTCTACAGAAAAACAAGTAGCATATATTTTTACAAAAGCTTTAAATAAGAAAGTCTTCGGTAAAAATAGACTTGCACTTGGTATCATTTCACATTCAATGATAATTTTATTCTTCTTAAAAAAAATTAAAAAAAAAATTTTGCCATGTTGAATTGAGTGGACGATTTTTTTTTATCATGTATTAAATTGAGGGGGAAAAAAATATTTTGTATCTTTTTGGTAATAACAAAAGAGGGAGAATATTGATGAATTTTAAATGATTATTTAGTGGTTTGTCATGGAGATTGTTAGCTTTAAGGCTTCAAATCAATCCAAATATTTTGATGATAACAAACATAAATTATTGTACTGAAATTTTTATTCTTTCAAAGAGTCTATCTTGTTGATATCGAAAAGATAATTCCAGCACATTTTGAATCATTCAAATCAAAGTTCAAACAAGGGAGATATGAGTAAAACAAGATTGGCATAAAATGCCAATTTTAATGAAAAACAGGATTTCCCCATTATTTTTCATTATTATTAATCCAAAATCATTTCCATCTCTCATATATTAAATCTCAACAATTCATACTTTTTTCTTACATCCAATGGCCATATTTTATCCCATTTTCATTAAATCTCATCCAACCACTCATTTTACCCTAAATCTAATAGTCATGTTTTAATCTTCTCTCCATTTAAATAGTCTACATCAATCTATCAATATTTTTTCTCCAACAAACCTCCCTATTATCAGCCATCAAAAAGTGTTGGTAACTACATTTCACATACTCTTCAATCGGCATAGTGCAATTTTGTGAGAACGTTTTTACTTTGTGTATCAACTTGTGTGTTTGCCTGCAAGAGGTAACCTTTGTGTGAACTTATTTTTGTACTGTGTTCATTGGGATTTGTAATAAGGTGTGAGATACACCTTCAGTTGTGAAAATTGAATTGGTTTAATCCTGACCATTGAAAAGGATTTGAGTTTCTCTTCAGCATAAGAAAAAGAGGTTGTGTAGGTTTGGCTCTCACGGTACAAGAGGGACACCAATAAAATCCTCAAGAAGGAGTCTTGGGTGGACTAGGAATTTCCCAAACTACTTTAAAACTTTGGTGCCTTGGTGTTTTTCTCTTTTCCTTGACTTTTACATTCCGCTATTTTGTTATTGCATATTATATTTGCTCACCCTCCCCTCTAGTGTTGCATTTCAATCCTACAATAACTATTTGAGTTTATGGTGGAGAGAATGATTATTATAAAAAATAAAATAATGAGTACAATATATAAGAGTGAAAATAGTTATGAAAAGAATAAAAAGTTGTAATGAAAATAATAAAAAGTAGTTAAAAGTACGATAGAAAGGTGATTACGGGAAACACCAAAAATTATTGTTATTCACATTCTATTCCATTCATCCATTTGCCATAAAAACCACTTTAGGACAACCAAATTCTTAAGTTATGGAACATTTTTTCATTGCAACCTCAATTAGTGTTTTTTAACAATTGCTAAATGGGAAATTGATGAGGGTAATGAAAAAGAAAATCGAAAACTGAAAAAATTGAACCAAACCAAATCAATCCAATGGATCGGTTCGGTTTTAAAAACAATATTGGATCAATCGGTTTGAAATTTTAGAAAACCGAAATATATAGGTTCGGTTTTGGTTCTTGATGGAAGAACTAATAAAAAATCAAACTGGATCAAATATAAATAGTAAGAAAAAAAAGTATATGTTGGTATTAAAATTTGATGAAAAAACCAATTTAAATGTGAAATGAAGTAAAAGAACTATAAATATTGTGATACATAGAAAAAGTATTGTTTTTTGTTAGTAAAATGAAAGTCTTTAGAATAAAATTAAAAATTAAATTAAGAATGAGACAAAAAAATTTAAAAATAAATCAAGATTTTTATTAAAATCAAAATTGAAAACTGAAAACCGAATTGAACCAATGATTTTGTTCTTTATTGGACATCGGTTTGGATGAGTATTGAAAAATCGAGATATTGATTCGGTTATCGATTCGACACAAAATTAAAAAAAATTGAACCGAAATCACGCAGCATATTTTGCAATGAGTATTATAATTTTAGCACAATTTTTTCTACAATTCATTTACAACACATTTTCCATTTTTTCTCGAAATTTCTTTTTTGTCCCTCTTTGCCGATACCTCTTCAGTCGTGTCTTCTTCATCTTTCTTTCTTTCTTTTCTTTCTCTTTTTTTTTTTTTTTTCATTCTTTCAACAACATATTTCTTTTGTTCATTTCTATGTGAGGTTGAGATTGAATTTCTTCAACAACTTTACTGGATCAAACGATGGAGCTTGAGTAGTTGTTATGCTAGCCATCAATGGTGAGACTAGGAAAAGCAAAGCATAGGAATATTGATTTGAAAATGTTACAAAATATTATCAAACATTAGAATTCTCTATTTTCACAAAACAATAACTCCATGATATAAATATATGTCTAATCTTGTTTTTGAAAATGTTGTTAAATTAAAAGAAATGCATATATAAAGGGAAAAAAATTACCGAAAAAGCAAAACTCCATTTTTATCGGTGAATGACCTTGAAGCACAATTCTTTCTTTTTAGATCTATGAAGTTAGAGATTTCCATGTGCAAAATCGAGCTCGAATCTGTGCTCACGAATAGAAGAGCTTTCCAACAAGACGCTCGTCATTTTCCATCGCCAGCCGCCACGCGTCGCTGTATACGCCACCAAGCTCCTGCCATTGATTATGATTGAAGTCTATCACCGAATTGATTGTAGATTACATACTTCAATCATTGAACTGATAGACTTCAATTAGTTTCAGTGATAAACTTCAATCAGCTTCACTAATGAACTTCAATCATTGGACTAATAGACTTCAATGAGTGGACTAATAGACTTCAATCATTGAACTTTTAACTTATGAACTTTAATAAATTTACTATAAAAGTAAAATACCAGAGTATTGAAATGATAAAGATGGACAATAGAATTGAAATGTTGAATGAGAGAACCAAAACGAATTGAACGAAAAATTTTAAAGTGAGTGATAGACTACTATTAGAGTGAGTGATAGACTACAACTAAAGTGGGTGATAGACTACAGTAAAATTGATAGTAACCTGATGAGCTGTTTTTTATTTGGCAGGCCTCAGCGTATGCTTTTTTGTCTTTTCCATTGGGCCGCCTATTTTTTCTACTATAGGTAAATCTCACCAATAAGTTTTATCATTAACATAATAAGTATCCATTTATAACTCACCCTAGTCACCCCATTGCTCCATGATCGATCTCCACTATTCCCACTACTCACATCTCCTATAGATTAGCCATGATGATTACCATTAATGACATTACACTTTGTAAATCTTATAAATATGGGTTGTACTTTCTGTTGATGCCGAAAAATGGTCAACGGATATCCACAGAAAAGATTAGTTTAGCTGAGGACGAAAATGCCTACAAAAAAACAAAATTAGGACACACTGATGTGGTGTGAGCCACAAGGCCTCTGATGCCTAAGTCAGTAGGATAATTCAAAGAATAATTGAGTGGGCTTTACAATGGCTTAGGAATACTTAAATTCGGATCCGTCAAAATGAAGATTGACATGACTCTTATAGCAATCGGTTTCATAACCGATGCAGCTCATTAATGGGCGACTTAATGGCTGGTCGTTTAGAAACGTCCGTCATCAAGCCGGGTATTAATACCGGCGTAACTTCTGACCATCACCCCTTGGGGGTGTAATGGCCTTGACTCTAGAGTTACTTGGACTCGGTCAACCTTGGCAGGTCCTCACCTCCATGGGCGAACCCTTAGGGGTGCAGCCTTCTCGTTGTAGTGTTAGGACACCACGGGTGTGCAGCATCCCTTAGCGCTACTTTGGACTTGGTCGACTTATCCACAGGAAAGTCCTAACCTCCACGACTAACCCACCTGGGTCAGCCTACTCGACCGTCCTTCCTAGAGGTCGGCTTTAGACTCGATCAACCCTTACGGGTCCTCACCTCCACGACCAACCCACTCGGGTTGACCTACTCGTTGTAACCGGGGATGCCACGGGATGTAGCGTTTGCCTGCGTTACTTGGACTCGGTCGACTCCTAGGGGAGAGTCCTGACCTCCACGACCAATCCACTCGGACTGACCTACTGGTTGTAACGAGGGACACCACAGGGTGCGACGCCTCCAACGTTACTTGGACTCGGTCGACTCGTCTACAGAAGAGCCCTCTCCACGACTAACCCACTTGGGTTGGCCTACTCGTTGTAATCGAGGATGCTGCGAGATGCAGCGCCTTCATACATTACTTGGGCTTTTTCAACTCTAGGGGAGTCCTGACCTCCATGATCAGTCCACTCAGACTGACCTACTCGTCGTAACGTGGGACGCCACGGGGTGTGATGCCTCCAAATGTTACTTAAACTCGGTTGACTCTTCGGAGAGTCCTAACTTCCACAAACCAATCCACTCTGATTGACCTACTCGTTATAGGACTCGAGAAGGTCCGACACTTAAAGGAGTCGAACTTGCTTGGCCGACCCCCAGGGCGTCGACATGGACTCGCCCGACCCCTATAGGGGTTGTGGCCTCCATTTGGCTAACCCCCGAGCAGTCGGTAAAGGCGTGGCCGACCCTCGGGGGGTCGGCAAGGGTTTTGGTCAACCCCCGAGGGGTTAGGAATGGCGTGGTCGACCCCCGAGGGGTTGGCAAGGGTGTTAGCTGACCCCCCGCGATCCTCAGGGGGTCGGTAACGGTGTAGGCTGACCCTCGGGTGGTCGTCAATGGACTTGGCCGACCCCCTAGGGGTCAAGGCCTTCATTTGGCTAACCCCAAAGGGGTCTGCAAGGGTGTTGGCCGACCCCCAGGGGTCAAGGCCTTTATTTGGCCGATCCTAAAGGGGTCGGTGTTGACTTATTTGTCCTTCGTGTGGGTTCCAACCTCTTCCGAGTCTTTCGAGATATTCGAGCATACAACATTACTCCCACTCTTCATTTTTTGACTTACTTTGTTGCGGAATTTGAAGAGTAGTTCGCCGTTAAGAAGGTTCTCTTTTTCTGAGACTAACCATCCTTAGTCATCTTTCAAAATTTTGGCGAAGTAGGTTCTCCTTTTTAGAGTTTCACCTCTTTTTTGACGTTTTTTCGAAAATTGCGACTAAGTAGGTTCTCTTTTTAGAGTGTCACCTTTTTAGGCATTCTCTTTTAGCAATTTGGCCAAGTAGGCTCCCTTTGTAGGGACTTGCCACCTTTTTTCTCTTTTTGGCCAAGTAGGATCCTTTTTCAAGACAACTACCTTTTGGCTTTTTCCACCCAAGTAGGTTCCCTTTACAGAGACTCGCTACCCTTTGATATTATTTCGCCAAGTAGGCTTCTTTTTCAGAGACTTGCTCACTAAAGCACTCCTTTGAATTTAGACTACTTTGACTCCCTTTGTAGGGACTTGCCTATTTTCAAGTGTCTTTTCGAACTTTTAGGCTACTTAGGCTCCCATTGCAAGGACTTGCACATTTTCAAGTGTCTTTTAAAACTTATAGGTTATTTAGGCTCTCATTTCAGAGACTTGCCTTTTTCTAACCTCGCCACTTGCAGATATCTTTTTACCTTTGCTTTTATGGACCCTTCGTCCAATTATGACATTGAGTCCCACCACCTTAGCCTCCTCTTTTCAAAAGAAGACTTGGCATAAAGCCTTGGTAGTCGTAGATGGCTTCCAACACTTGGACCGTGTTCTTTTGAATCCATAGCCTGCAGGCTCCATTAGTAGTCGAGATCTCATTCCCTTGCTTTTTAGGACTCCAACCAATGGTATAGTGGACCTTACTTAGAAAGATTGCCCGCTTCTTTGTAGCTTTTGGATGGCATGCCTTACTACGCCTTGCTTCCACTTCTTGGTGCCTTCGAGAGGACTTGCGTCATACGTGCTCCTCTTGGTCTTCTAGCATCGATTAATTCAGATGGGACTTAGCCCAAGCTCGTGAGACTCAGGTCTTGTTGAGGTCACCTTAGCTGACTTTCAAACTTCCGCTAAGGCGGTCTAAAGTCTTGTTGCTTGAACTTACAAGAACGACTCATCTACCCTCGTTCAGCTTTGTCAGGAGTTTGACTTCTGCTAAAGTGAAGTTGTAGAATGCCTCGCACTTAGTCAATTTAGCTGAAAGGCCGTCTTGCCTTTGTAACCTTTGAGAACAACTTTGGCGCGACTACTATCGGTAGGGCGCTAGACCGAATTAAAGGACAAGTTACCGATGATACCCCCTTGTCTCTCTCCAAGTCTTTTTGCGCCACCACAGCAGTAGAGATCGCTGACCCTTCTTTGTCGGCCTTCGAGTCTGGACTTCCTGGTGATCCAGTACAGGTTGCTCACGACTTTCTCCTCTCCGAATGTGTGTCTGAGATGGACCTCCTGGGTCACGCACTTCCAGCTAGGACCGAATATGTCCAAGCCGGACTTAGTAAGCCTAGTTCCAACAAGTGCAGCACTGGATGACCTGGTTGCTTTTTTATGTACTTCTTTTCTTTATAGCCACACATTTATCTAAGAATGTAGGCTAACTTGTTACCTTTGTATTTGCATGCCTTCATGCATTTCGCCTCGGCTTCCCGTCACCTTTCTGAGGACTCGCGTCATACCCGCTCTTCTTTTTCCACTAGCTCTGAGAAGCTTAAGTGGGAGCTGGCACAGGCTCGAGAAGCTCGGTGAATTGTCGAAGCTGCCTTAGTCGTCTTTCAAACTTCAGCCGACGCGGCCCGAAGTTTTGTTGTCCTACATGCCAAAAGAACATGTCTACCATCGCAAACCTTCGCCAAATGTTAGCTTCTATTGAATAGAAGTTGAATAACATCTCTTACTTGGCTATTCCTGTGAAAGGCTCCCTTGTCTTCGTGATTTTTTAGAACAAAGTCGGTGAGGCAGCCAGCCATTGGCCGGGTACTGGACCGAATTCAGGAGGGAGTTGGCTATAGCACTTTCCTTCCCCTTTTTCGGTCTCTTTGTTCCAGCACTGTGGAAAACGTCAGCCACCTTTCCTTGCCAACCTTCGAATCCAGACTTTCAAGTGATCCAACCCAAGCTGCTTGCTATGACTTTCGCCTCTTCCAAGGCGTGCCTGAAAGAAGTCAGGTCCTTCCAGCTAGGACAACTCCTGCCCAAGCCAAACTCAACCGACTAACCTCCAGTAGCTGCAGCTCCGGGGGGCCTTGATGACTTTTTCGTTACCTTCCTTTTACTCAAAGCATTTTATTTTGCAATCTTTGTCCTTCCTCTAGGTTATAACCCAAGAAATTTTGAACTTTGAATGAATAAAAGCTCTTTATTTTTTCTCTCTTTCTTGCTTACCCTCAATTTAAGTTTATGACAATAGAATCAATATACTTAAATTAAGAGTACTTTTTTTAAAGAATGAGAAAATAGCACTTTATTCATTAACAACTTGATTTACATTCTATTGAACGTACTTTTTCAAGTGTTCTACACTCAAAGGATAGAGGATCTTATTCCTGTCCATGCCCTCGAGGTAGTAGGTGTCTGGGTGTGCCACTATGGCAACTTGGTATGGTCCTTCCCAAATTGGCACCAGGACTTCACTATTGAGTTCTTTGGTGTTCGACCTCACCCTCCTCAGCACTAAGTCGCCAACTTGAAAGTGGTTTGCCTTGACTCGGGAGTTGTAGTACTTGGTCATGTGGCCTATGTATCGTGCCACTCTTATGTGGGTTGCATCCCTCCTTTTTTCTGGAGATTTAGACTCATTCGCAGCTGCTGGTCATTTTGAGTTGGGTCAAAAGACTCTACGTGCGTGATGGAAGTCCTATCTCGACCAAAATTTGTGCTTCCGTCCCAAACGCTAGTGAGTATGAGGCATCGCCTGTTGACGTCCTGGGTATAGTGCGGTACGCCCATAACACTTGCTAGTTTGGACTTTGGTCGGCTACCTCTAGATGGCAGCAAACCTCTAGCACTTGTCGCATGTCCGAGTATACTTCTTGGGGTCTTCGGCCGTGGTCGGCCAAAAGTAGCCCGGCCCGGTTAACTTCTTTGCTAGGGACCTTGCTAACTTCGTGTATCATCTCGTTAGTGACGTTAGGCTTGCCTAGGATCTCTACTGGAACGGTTTTGTCCATTTTAATTTCGTAGGCGGTCTTTGACTTTGCCAAAGCATCAACCTTGGCGCTTGGAGACCTGGGTACTTGCTGGACTTGTACCCCCACAGGTGTTGTTTCTTGGACAGCCTCACTTGGAACTAGTCCTTCTTCAACATCATTTTACTTCAGGGACCCTTACCACGCCCCGTAGGGCTGTGTGGTAGCATTCCCTCGAGGACAGCTGTTTTCTTCTGGCTTGTCGCACTCTAATAGGAGTAGGCAACTTTAACACCTGGTGGTAAATTGACGCAACCGCCCTTAGCCCATGAATCGTGGGTCTTCCCAGTATTGCGTTGTAGGCGGAGTTGTCGTTCACCACTAAGAAATTGACGAAATGCAGGACTATGTTGTCACTTTCGCCAAAAGTTACTGGAAGCTCGACTGATCCTTTAGGGATCAGAGTGCTCCCGCCAAACCCAACTAGGGGCGTCAAGTTGGGCTTAAACCTTTCCCTTCCTAGCTTCATGGCGTCATACGCCTTTAGTGACAACACATCTGTCGAACTACCTCCGTCGATGAGGATCCTTCTGACGCAGATGTTGGAGACAGTCAGGGACACCACTAAGGCGTCATTGTGTGGCTGGTGCAGTGCTGCAGCCTCAGCGGCAGTGAAGCCCAGTTGCTCGTCCACTGCTTCCATTATGCGCACTTCTTCGCTCCTTAGAGCGCCTCTGGCCTGCCTCACTTTGTCCTTCCGACTTCAGTTGGACTCACCCCCAGCCGGCCCTCCAACGATGGTTCTGATCTCCAGCGGCGGTGGTGACATTTTGCGCTCTAAAATGGAGCGTCTTCCTTCTGTGCCTTCTCTGAAATTGACTAGCTCCCCTGCACTCACGTATTTTTGCACTCTGGTTAGCAACTCAGCATAAGTGGGTGGAGCCTTTTTCCCCAGCGAGTATAGGAATTTTTCATCTCTAAGTCCAGCCACGACTGTTGCGAGAGTCGTGCTGTTGGAGTACCCTTCAATTTGCAATGCCTCGTGTCTCAGCTCCATAACACCTTGCCTGTCTTCGGCGTTGGTTGATTACATCCCTGAGATCCACTCCTAAGTCTTATCCCGCCGTACGGGCACTTGAAGTTTTTGGGGGATGCAGGGTGGATGATCCTTGCATGGTACTCGTTGGCTGGCTCTTCGGACTGAATGCATCCAAGAAGACTCCGCTGTTTTGGATCCGGTCCTCTGGTGGACTGAATACTCCTTCCTTCGGTCATTACCGCCCAGTCGAAGTCTTTCGATCGGTCTTTGGTGTCGGGAAGGTGCCTTTTTTGGTGCCTCCGTGGCTGGGCTTTCCCTTTGTCAGAGTCTCGGACCAACGAAGCTGTCTTTTCTGCCGCGACCTTTTTCTTGGCCAGCTCTCGCTGCACCACCTCCTGCGATTCCTGTTGCTTCCCAGCATCAGCTGTCTGAGCTGGAGGTGGTTGTCGGAGCAATTCCACCAGGCGACTCAAACTCTCCGCCATTCCTTGCACTCGTTCCTCCAAAGTCGTAAGCTTTAGATCCACACGCTCAGGCTCTTGTCTTGCTACCACACCTCAAGATCCTGGTGGTTTTCGACATAAACAACGTCATGCCCTCTGGAGGTAATCCTTCTCGGAGCGTGCTCGACGTCCGATTCTCCATCGAACCGTGGTAGTGGCCGTTTTCAACATTCGACATTTTTGTAGGAAAATGGATTGGAATTTTTTGGCATTTTTTTGGTAGAACACTATCTCGTCCCCACAGACGGCGCCAACTATTGATGCAGAAAAATGGTCAACGGATATCCACAGTAAAGATTTGTTTAGGTCAGGACGAAAATGCCTGCAAAAAAGTAAAATTAGGACACATCGGTGTGGTGTGAGCCATAGGGCCTCCGAGCCTAAGTTAGTAGGAGAATTCAGAGAATAATTGAGTGAACTTTAGAATATCTAAGGAATACTTAACTTCGAATCCGTCCGAATAAAGATTGACATGACTCTTATAGCAATCGTTTTCATAATCACTACAACTCACTAATGGGTGACTTAATGACCGGCTGTTTAGAAACGTCCACCATCAAGCCGTGTGTTAATACCGACGTAACTTCTGACCGTTACCCTTTGGGAGTGTAACGGTCTTGACTCTAGAGTTACTTAGACTCGGTCAACCTTAGTAGGTCCTCACCTCCATGGCCGACCCCTTAGGGGTGCAACCTTCTCGTTGTAGTGCTAGGATGCCACGGGTGTGCAGCGTCCCTTAGCACTACTTTGGTCTTGGTCGACTTATCCACAGGAAAGTCCTAACCTCCACAACTAACCCACTTGGGTTAGCCTACTCGACCACCCTTCCTAGAGGTCGACTTTGGACTCGATCAACCTTTACGGGTCCTCACCTCCATCACCAACCCACTCGGGTTGACCTACTCGTTGTAACCGAGGATGCCACGAGGTGCAGCGTCCGCCTGCGTTACCTGGACTAGGTCAACTCCTGGGAGAGAGTCATGACCTCCACGACCAACCCACTCGGATTGGCCTACTCGTTATAACTGGGGACGCTACGAGGTACAGCGTCTGCCTGCGTTACCTAGACTCGGCCGACTCCTGGAAGAGAGCCCTGACCTCCACGACCTATCCACTCGGGCTGACCTACTCGTTGTAACGTGGGACGCCATGAGGTGCGACGCCTCCAAACGTTACTTGGACTCGGTCGACTCATCCAAAGAAGAGTCCTAACCTCCACAACCAACCCACTCGGGTTTGCCTACTCGTTGTAACCGGGGACGCTACGAGGTGCAGCACCTCCATACGTTACTTGGGCTTGGTTGAGTCTGGGGGGAGTCCTGACTTCCATGATCAGCTCACTCAGATTGACCTACTCATCGTAACAGGGGACGCCAAGGGGTGCGACTTGATGGTCGGCCGTTAGAAATGTCCATTAGTAAGCCATGTATGAATACCGGCGTAACTTCTGAACGTTATCCTTTGAACGTGTAACGGTCTTGACTCTGGAGTTACTTGGACTCGGTCAACCTTGGCAGGTCCTGACCTCTACGGTCGATCTTTTAGGGGTGCGACATTCTCGTTGTAATGCTAGGACGTCACGGGTGTGTAGCGTCTCATAGTGCTACTTGGACTTGGTTGACTTATCCACAGGAAAGTCCTAACCTCCACGACCAACCCACTCGAGTTGGCCTACTCGACCATCCTCCTCGGATGTCGGCTTTGGACTCGGTCAACCCTTACGAGTCGTCACCTCCACGACGAACCCACTCGGGTTGACCTATTTATTGTAACCGAGGACGCCACGTGGTGCAACGTCTCCTGGCGTTACTTAGACTCGGTCGACTCCTGGGAGAGAGTACTAACCTCCATGACCAACCCATTCCGGTTGGCCTACTCATTGTAACTCTAGGACGCTACGGGGTGCAGTGTCCCTAAACGTTACTTGGACTCGGTCGACTCGTCCATAAGAAAGTCCTAACCTCCACGACCAACCCACTCGGGTTGGCCTACTCGTTGTAACTAGGGAGGCCACGGGTGCAGCGTCTCCGTGTGTTACTTAGGCTTGGTCGACTCTAGGGGGAGTCCTGACCTCCATGACCAACCCACTCGGGTTGACATACTCGTTGCAACGGAGGGACATCGTGAGGTGCAGCGTCTCTGTACGTTACTTAGACTCGGTGGACTCATCGGAGAGTCTTGACCTCCACGACCAACCCACTCGAACTGGCCTACTCGGCTAAACTCCTAGCTGTTATCAGCGGTTCTAGTCGTTATTTGGACTCGGTCGACTCTTTGGAGCATCCATACCTTCACGACTTTTCCCCTAAGGGGTGTTCGCCTTCTTTTGCCGAACCCGAGAGGGCTGAGGCTGCAAGGACCGACCCTGGGGGTTGAGGCCTTCCTTGGCTGGCGCGGCCGACCTCTAAGGGGTCGATAATAGGCGTGGCTGACCCCCGAGGGTCGGTAATGGCGTGGCTGACCCCCAGGGGTCGGTAATGGTGTGGCCGACTCTCGAGGGGTCGGCAATAGTCGTGGACTCCCCGGGGGTCGGCATGAACTTGGCTGACCCTTGGGGGTCAAAGCCTCCATTTGGCCGACCTTCGAGGGGTCAGCGAGGGCTTGGTTGGCCTCCGGGTGGATCCTAACCTCTTCCGAGTATTTTGAGATATTTTTGGCTTACAACAACATGTTTTAAATTTTTAAATCTTTCGTTATTTTGTTAATAAAACAAAAGCATGGCTTATTAGGCATGAATAGATTAATTTATAACTAACAGATCATGACTTCTAACTATATCACCTTTCAAGCTTTTTTTTTCTTTATTGATACTTACTTCTAATTGTTTGTGATATATGCATGCCTTAAATTATATCATAAAATATGTTTGGTTTTATACACTAAATTATTTTCATCTAGTTTAACTATGCCGCACATGAAAATCTAATGATTTAATCATATATTTAAATTATATCCAAGAATTACTTTTGATTAAATGTATTAGCCGATGCAGTTGCATAATTATATAACAATAAGTTATTATTGTAATATTGAATAATGAAATAGAAATAATGTGTGAAAATAAATATTTGAAATTTGTTTGAATCTCCAAATATTTGTAAGTCTCATGAAGAGATATTGTATCTAAAGATTCTTCTATTTAGACTGTTAAGTTGACAGAAATGGAACACCTTGTTGGCTTTTTGGCTATTATCTCAAATTAATTCATTTTAATTAATTAATATTTTATTGATAACAAACTCGATTTTTTTTTTTACTGATATTTTTGGAGTTATGAAGGGCTTAATATGTAGAGAATGAAGAGACGATTCCAACACATTTTGAATCGTTCAAATCGAAGCTAAAATAAGAAAGATATGAACATTTGAAGTTTGGAAGTAAAATTCGCCAAATGGAAAATGAGATTTTCCTTCCCTTATTGTTTTCTTTCACACCAAATCTCTTTTCATATCATCTCTACTTAATCTTATCCATCCATCACATTTACCCTAAATCTAAAGGCCACAATTTAACATATCTTCATCAAATCTCACATGTTGATCATTTTGTCATTAATCCAACGGTCGCCTTTTCTCTTCTCTTCCATAAATCTCTTCTATAAAAATTGTGAATATTCTTGAAACGGCGTATTACAAATTTGTGAAGAAGCTGTAATGCTAAACTTGTGTATTTTTCCTTCGAGATGTATTTTGTTAGATTATTTTAATTATTTGTTTTGAGATTTGTATTAAGGTGTGTGAGCACACCTTGGTTGTGAGAAAACTAAATTGGTTTAATCCTGAAGCAGTAAAAGAATTGGGGTTTCTTTTTCTTCTGAAAAAGAGAATAGTAGTGGTTTAATCCTGAACCCGTAAAAAGAATTCAGGTTTCTCTTTAGCCTAGAAAAAATAGGGTCGTGGAGGTTTGGTTCTCACCCGTAAGAGGATCACCAATAGAATCCCAAGAAGGAGTCTTGGGGGGTGGAGTCGGGATTTTCCGAACCACTTTAAAAACTTTGGTGTCTCTCTTTCTCTTAACTCTTATATTCCGCTACTTCATTATTGCATTTCATATGTACTTTATTGAGTGTTTTTAGTTAACAAAGTTTAGATCATAAAATCAAATTTAAAGAACTAAAAAGTTAGCAAACCATATTCACTCCCTATAGTGTTGCCTTTAAATCCTACAATGAACACCTCTACCTAGAAAACATGGAAGTTAAATCATTCGAAATTGACAATATATATGCAAATTTCAATATGACATTAAGTCTAGCAGACTTGAATAACTTTTGAAATGATAGATATATTTTGGAAGAGCAAAATTTATAATTGATATGTTTTATTAAAGAAATGTATACTAGTTTTAAAGAACATGAAGTTCATGTATTCAGTTATATGTATATTTTTACATAAAAAGTCATATCATGTCAATGTGAACTGGATTAATCAGTGACAATACTTATAAACATTTATTGAAGAACTAGAAGATTCTTTCAATATATTCAATTGTGATGAGACGTTTGCTCTCTTGAAAAAGAAATTGTTGTATCATTACTAGATAAATTATGATTGGATTCTTCACATATTTTAAGAAGAAATTCAAGACGATATGTCTTAGTTGACACAGCTAGAAGATGATCTTTATGATCAAGTTGAAATCTTGAATTTGCAAGATTGATCACTCAAATAATTAATTAAGTTAAAGAACACAAATTTCTACTTGTGAAATTAAAAGAATAGTCTTGGTAATGCTGGTAAGTACTGAGATAAATGTTGAACATCATGTAGTTTATGTTCAAACACAAAACTAGTGAAGATATTCATTTTATGAGAGCAAAGATTCTAATAACTCGAAGAATCATGTGATTGTGCAAAGAGTGTTGCTTATATATATTAGACATGCAACCTATCTTAAATACTCAACAAAACATTAGTTTATGGCCAGAAGCCAAATATATTTCATCTACAAATTTTTATTGCAGTAATTATTCAAATTGCTCCCCACCATATACTGATATTGGTCTCCAGATGAAAATTTTTAATTATTAGATATCTTGAACCCCTATGGGTAATATATTTACTTCCAACATTAGGGGGATAATTGAGAAAAGTTGGAAACATAAATTGTGTGCTATCTCATTTAAATCTTCTACGTATCAGTGTGAACCAGAAGTTATAAAAACAATTAATTTCAAATTAAATATCAGATGCATTTTGAGACATGAGAAAATGGTTAATATGCAAATGCATCATCAAGAATTGATAATACAATATGTTGATGCCGAAAAATGGTCAACGGTCTATCCACAGTACTATTTGTTTAATAGAGGATGAAAGGGCCTGCAAAACAAAAACGGTTTAGGACACACCGGTGTGGTGTGAGCCACCGGGCCTCCGATGCCTAAGTCAGAAAACGGGTAATAAGAGAATAATAAGAATACTAAGAATGGCTAAAGGTACTTAGCTTAGGAATC
>JBBMEG010043514.1:0-18552 GCA_037832605.1 Cyclanthera cordifolia | reverse complement strand
ATTGGATTAGTCTTGATCAAACTAATTCTGGAGTGAGTTGTCTTAGAATCTAAGAGTGACCATCATAGGTTCTAAGTAAGATTTAAGAGTGTATTCACCATTCTAACTTAACTCTTGGTTGGAATCAAGTGTTGAGTTTTTCTATATTTGTGAGTTTTTACAAGGATCCTAGAAAGACCTCTAGCTTTGTAAAACTAGCAACCTTAGAGCTTATCAACTATGTTGTCCCCTTTGCCAAAAGTTATTGAGAGCTCGACTGATCCTCTAGGGATCAAAGTGCTCCAACAAAACCTGATTAGGGGTGTCGAGTTCGGCTTGAGCCTTTTTCTTTGTAGATTCATGGCGTCATAAGCCTTGAGTGACAGCACATCCGCCGAATTGTCTCTGTCGATGAGGATCTACTGACGCGGATGTTTGAGACGGTCAAGGACACCACTAAGGCGTCGTTGTGTGGTTGGTGCAATGCTGCAGCTTCAGCGGTAGTGAAGCTAAGCTGCTCGTCCACTACTGCCATTATCCGCACTTCCTTGCCCCTTAGCATGCCTCTGGCTTGTCTCGCCTTTTCCTTTCGACTTCGGTTGGACTCTCCTCCAGTCAGTACTCCAAGGATTGTTCTGATCTCCGGCGGAAGTGGTGACTTTTCGCCTCCCTTTTCTTGCTAGGGGACTTGGACGTTTTTTCACCCTCTTCCACGTACTTTTCTAATCGTCCTCTTTGGATGAAAGACTCTATAGACGCCTTCAGATTATAACGGTCCGAGGTAGCATGGTCGTGATCCCTGTGAAATAGGCAATACCCTTATTTCTTTTGTTCGATCCCGCCTTAATTGGGCTATGCTACTTTAGCTCTTCTTTATCTTGAATCTCCATCAAGATATGCTCTACGAGAACTATCGTGGAAGTGTACTTCTCACACTGGCTAGGTGGTACCCTCTTTCGTTCGGTTTTCTCTTTTTTCACTAGGCGTTCTTCCGCCGTTTGCTTTCGCGACTCCTTGTAGTCAGCCTTGCGGCGGCTGGCTGACTTTTCACGCCCCAGAATGGAGCACCTTCCTTCTGTGCCTCCTCGGGAGTTGACCAGCTTCCCCACATGCATGTACTTTTGCGCTATGGTTAGCAGCTCGACATAAGTGAGTGGAGCCTTTTCCCTAACGACCACATAAATTTTTCATCCCTGAGTCTAGCTACGACCGCTGCGATAGTGGTGCGTCGGAGTACCCTTCAACCTACAGTGCCTCGTTGTTGAAGCGGGAAATGTACTCTCAAAGGGTCTCATGACTCCTTTGTCTCACGGTCTGTAGATGGACGACCGATTTTTTCTAATCTCGCACTCCTAGGAATTGGGTGACGAAGGCTCTAGCTAGCTCTCTGAATGAGGTAATGTACTTGTGCTTGAGCTACCTGAACCATCTTCGAGCTGGTCCCGTAAGCGTAAATGAAAACGCTCGGCACTTGACCGTATCTCGGACTCCATGGAGTTCCATCCATGCCCAATAGGAATCCAAGTGCTCTACAGGATCCGTAGATCCGTCATACCTCTTGATCCGTCATATCTCGTCCCCATAGACGGTGCCAACTATTGATGCCGAAAAATCGTCAACGAATATCTACAATAATATTTGTTTAACTGAGGACAAAAATTGCTCAAGTCAGCGCCTCGGGATCTATGCAGCGGTAAAATCAACCTCCTCGTGCTCTATGCTCTAGCGGTCAATGATTAAGCGATTAAGGTTAATTAGTGTCAGTGATAGGGTATTTGTAGCCCAATCATTGAATTTTTGCCTTTTCCTTAACTCAGAAATACCCCTATTAACGAAAACTTCAATTTTAACCCAAATTTCTTGAAAAGATCTTTTTGCCCTTGCTTCCTTAAGCCCAATTAACATTTCTAAAGGGAAACTTGTCCAATTTAGTCATTCAATTTCCCGATTACATAAATATAGTTATTTTTAAACCTTCTAATTTCTCCAAAATCTTGGGTTGTTACAGTTAAGCATTGAGAAAAATTAATTGACTTGTAGTCATTGTGTTGAAGTAAAAGATAGAGATTTTTTAATTAGGCTAGTAGCTGAAATTGTTGAATAAAAAATGGGAAATTGAGAAAAACTATGAAAGTGAAGTTGAATCAAATGATTAATAGCCTAAGTTTTCTTTGACATTCCACTTTTTAACATGATGCTTCACCTTTTCTATTGTTCTCTTTACTTAGGCAAACTTCTTTTTGCTCATGCATGTTGCCTGAGAAGTATGAGAAAGTTAGTAGATTAAACATGAATGTTTTCTTATATAAGACTTATTTCTTTGAAGAGACCCCTTGAAAGTTGTAAAATGAGAGTATTCAAGCTTCGAGGGAAAATAAGAAAAAAAAAAATTCAAGCATGAGTCAAGCGTTAAATTTGAGGAAGAATTATCATTTTAATGAGATGTTGAAGTAATTAAATGTTTAATAATATTTGCTAAAGCAATTTAGAAGAAGTTGGAGTTTAATGAATAGCAAAGGGAGTGTTATAAATTTAATATTCTACAGTAGTATTTCTTTAATTGGATAGGAATTTTAAGAAATAGAAAAAATTGATATATCTCTCATTTTAAACATATGTTGCTATTTTGACCATTGCTAGAACATTTGCAAATCAAGGAATTTTTGTTTTCATTGAGAGTGATTTTCCTTAAAGTTTATTTGTTGAAAGAATTCTGTTATTACTCGAGGACGAGCAATACTTAGTTTGGAGATTTGATAACACTCAGATATAAGAGTTATTTGCTTGCCTCAAATGAGTTTTTAGAGAAAATAACATTATAAATTAGAATATTTTGAGAGAATTAATTGTTAGAGCATCGTATTTCATGTGCAATTATGTGAAGGAGCAATATCTTTGAATAATATGATTTTTCAGTATTTTAATGAATTTTTGTGCTATGATTAATCATATCTTTTATTAGTGAAGCTAAATGTGAAAACTTTTAATGCTTAAACAGGTATTTGAAATTTCAAATTGAAGATGGTCCTTATTTGTATTTAGCTGAGGTATATTGACTAAAGAAGGAGATTGTTTAAGCGCACATTTTACTAAACACGTGGCAGAATCTTAAGAGTTGTGTGAATCTAGAGGTAGAATAAAGTAATCTCATATGTTGAAGAGCTTTGTATATATTGTTTGATTGTGAAAGCAATTGTACGGAGTGAATCCAAAGTCATTTTCAAATTCTAGTTAGATTTTAGAGAGAGAATTTTAGTTGAGTTAGTTGTAGTGATTGGAAGCCAAGAAAAAGTTTGGATCTAGAACTACAATTTTTGCACTCATCGATTTAGACTTTTTCTCTCTAATCCTTTCTTTTATTTTTGTTGTTATTCTTCGAATTCTGATTACGTTTCAATTGTGATTTTCGTTTGTAACGTGTTTAATTGAATGGTCATTGTGTTCTGTTTGATTAATTAATGTTTCAATTAATTCTTAATTGTGTTTTGATTTTGTTAATTTATTATGAAATCATGATTGCGGTCGAGAAAAAAGTTTGGATTCTATCTGTTATTCTAATTGCAATTCTCAAATTTGAATATGATTTTTGTTACATTTGTTGATCTGATTGTTTTTGTGTTGATAAGGAACTAAATCTATATTGGTAGGATTAAGTTTATGTGATTTCAAATTGTGATAGCATTGAATCAAAAGATGTTGAGTTATCATGCATTCTTGTAGCAATTTGATTACACTTCTCTTGCTATTTAGTGAAAAGTTCGAGATAACATTCTAACTAGTGCTGAAGCAATATTTCTCTTGCTATTTAGTGAAAAGTGAGAGATGACCTTCTAACTAGTATTACTGATTGCCTTGAATTTATCATGAATGTTTTGACTCTAGAGAGACAATTGTTAAAGTTAGCAATTGTTCACTTCTTATCATTACGTTTAATGTTGTAGCAATCTGAACTCATAACCTAATCTAGCTGATCTTTCCAATCAAATGAATTTGTGTCGTTAGTTATTTGTTAATGTTACTTGTTAGTTCATTGCTCTTTACTTAAGCATTTGCCATCTCATCTTCGAGTTAGATCATTTGTCCACACATTTTTTGCATATTAATTTAAAAAAATGATCATATAACCAAATTCCTGAGGAAGAATGACCTCTTAAGAAAGATTAAAACTTGACTACTATTAATTGTTTATACTTGCACATCTGACCTTATTTAGTATTATTTAGAGAAGTTATGATTGTATAAACATAGAAATTGAGGTATGATAAGGTCGGAACACCCATTAATGAAAAAAGGGGAGGAAAATATTTATTATATAATTATTTTATAGATATTTCCCATATCTTTTAATATAAGATATAGAAAAATCGATATTATTCTGTCCTAGTTTAAATTTCAAATCAAGGCTATATAAATAGAGGTCATGAAGCTCTATATTTTCATCTCATCTCATAGTGAGAATACCCTCTTAGAAGTTAGACTTTTATCCTCTTAAATTGTTAAACCTTTGACAAAATTCTTACAATTCTCCTCTCTAAAAGGCTACCCACCAAGTACTCGGTGTTAGCAAAGAGATTTAGCTTGGAAGATTGGAGGAGACCAATGAAGTAGACGGCGGGAATCAAAAGATCCTAAGCAGCAACAAAGATCCTACTAGAGTTGATCAGAGGCGTTAATCAATGTATGTTTTTATTGCTTTATAACAAGTCTATCGCCTAGGAGTTTTTGCATGGAGATTATGTTATTAATTAAGTGGATTAGAATCCCTCACCCTTCCACCACATTTTACTATTGCATGCAACCTACCCTGCATCAATTCCCAATAGTGTTGAGCTCCTTATGATTGATAAATCTGTTTGGATCGGCTAATTGATTAATTTGTTGTGATCAACTTGTTATTTAGGTTATTATGACTTTTAGATTGACTACCTGCTCGTTATTGTTTGTTGAATTATGTATGTTGTACTACTTTAGAGGAGTTCTTACTAAATATTTCTAATATGAGTCAACATGTCTACCAACTCGTTATGCTTTAGAGGAGTTCTAATACTTACCATTTCTTGGAATTAACATTTCAGATACAAGGCTCAATCAGGATGGATGAGTTAAGGTGGTTGAGGAAGAAGACTCATGAACACAACTCATTTATTTGAGTCACCTTATTATTCTGCACTGGTTATTGAATTATGTTATACTTATTCTACGTTTATCTGATTATTGAAATAAATGGAATAAAATGAGATCTTAAACTTGTACTCAAAAAAAAAAAAAAAATCTTGAACTATTTTATGTTTTGTACGGTTTTCTAGTTTATCTTTAACAAATGTTTATGGTGGAGTGACCCCATCCAAGTTTTGAACAAATGAGATGCATGTCTTTTTTTTTCGTTTAATAACTATTCGTATTTTATCTTTTAACTTGAATCATGCATGGGTAAAATACATGTTTTAGAAGATTAGTTTTAAATTCCAACATAAAGAAGAAATTGATATTTTGGTATTGACGTAAAGTAAATACTTGAAAATAAGGATAACCTTTCCTTTATTTTAAAACTAGGGACACAAAGATTAACACTGATATTTTTAAATGTGAGGTAAAACTATTTGGTTTTAAGATACTTGGATCATATAGACACTACAATGTGAATAATTTAAACAATTTTGGTTAAAATACAAATTTTGAAACAATCCTATTGAAATATATTAGAAGAATTACATGTGAGTGCAGTTTTTGTAATTAGTTAAACTGAGTTAGGAAATTAGTTAATTGGCTAACTAACCTTAGAAGGTTAGATGAATAAAATTTTGAGGTTTTTTATTTTAGTTTTCAAAATGATATCAGAACACATTCTTACAAATTAAAAAAAAAAAAAAAAAAACCTTTTGAGCTATATACAACCTCGTTCCTAAAGAAATTTGAAATGGAAGCTCATCTCTTTCATCAATGAAGTTTGATTTAAAAGAAAATGAAGAGAAACCACATATTAGACTTTGCCAAAAGAATTGAGCGAGATGATGGAGCGTGGAAATACGAGCGTCATGGATATAGCTTCGAAACAATAAAATTTCTAGAAAGGAAGTGCACAGAGTAGCCATTACTTTCTTCACCACAGCGATGCAACCAAACTTGTTTTGGTTTCGAAGCTGCTCACAGAGTAAAACTACCTGACATGGAGTAGATCAACGACGATTGCCCTGTCAATTCGCAACAAGTTGGGATTTGTAGATTGATCAATCAAGCGTGAAGATAGAGAAATTTTTGGGCTATGGAGAAGAAACAATTAATTGCCTAGATTTTGAACTCCATTTCTAAAGGTATCTCTTTCTCCATTATCTTTATTGATTTGACAAGGGCGATTTTGTAACACCCAGCTCAATTAAAGTTTAACTTCAACATAAATAAAGATACTCGGGCAAGTTGGACATCCTATATATATCTCCCCTTGTTCACGTTAAGAGTTCTTTGAATGTACCTACAGTTACACAACGAAAAAGAAAACAAAAAGAACCCAAGGGTTACTATTGTAACATCCTACTTCTCAGCTGAGTAATTTATACATGAAGTTTTAATGAATACTAAAATATTAGAAATTAAAATAAAGCCATGTGCGCCTTCTGAGTCTTTCTTCGTACTTTGACATAGGAAAATGGTCGGTTCCTGCAAACCATACGCTTTAGAAAGAAATCTAGAAATCCACAACATTAACTAATATGTCTAAGTATTAACAAGCATTTCCCCTTAACAATTCTTCATAGTTCAACCTTTGACATGCACACTTAACACCTCATAACTCCCAACACTTTGTTTTCCATAACTCCCACTCAACAACCTGCTTAAATTAAGATGTATATTATAGATCAATATCCAACCCATACGAAACATAAGCACAAAATTTTTTGTCAAATCACCATTTATTAATAACCCTTTAACAACCTACAACTACACAACACATCTAAAAAGAATGAAGAATTTATCATCCTATTAACCATTCAAAGGCAATCTTATACACACCCCATCATTTAATTAAGTGGAAACTACAAAATCGTGCAAGGTGGCTTCTAAAACACCTCACCGTTCCCTACTTCTCTATACATCCTTCAACAACAACTTACCCCACACAAAATCCAACCATGTTAATCATAACCCAAACGTTACCTTCATGACTGAGAAAAGAAAATATTTAAAAGTGACACACTCCTCCATTCAATTAACTTTTCCTTATACAGACCATAAACCTCAATAACCTATAATTTCTTTTTAAAAATCACCCCAAAACATCCACCAAAATACTAAAATTCCATCAATTAAAACAACATTAAATAATACTAACGAGAGTTTAAGGTTGTTGTCCCCTCACCTGTTGTTGAAAACCCATCCATGATAGTATCTGAATCCAGGCGTCTTCGTCCCTTTTGATTTGGAATTTCCTTGATCAATTTCCTTTGGAACCAGAACCGTCCAGCGAAGAAAATGACTTCCAACAACCCTTCAGCGTTCGTCTGCAACAGCCATGGGAAGAAAGGAATTGCGGCGACCCTTTCGTGTAGCAGCGGTGGTCGAAGACTCCTCTCACATCCAAGGAGGTGAGCGAATAGAGAACCCTTTGTGGGTCTCTTCTCTGTCGTGCGAAACGAAGGGAAAAGGAACGTGTTTCCCCTCCCCTTTCGTCAGTTTTCCCTCGAGAAAACTCCTGGGCACTTTTGCCCTAAGCCCTCCATCACTACTTAGCTGGCACTATAACCATTTATTTACTTTTCCTTTTGTTTTTTTTTTTTTTACTCTTATACAATTGTTTAGGTTTAATGACATTCCGGAAGGATTAAGATTAAGTTTTTTTTTTTTTTTTTTAATAGATTAAGATTAAGTTAATGGAGTGCTAAGTTAGGTTGGAGAATCTGAATTTGATGTAAAGATTAAATTAAGTTGAATGTTTGGTGCATAAGTTAAGTTAAGTTGAATTTTATATTCATGTTTTTAATTTTTATATTTTTTTATTACGCAAATTATAAACGTAAATAATACTTATATTATTTCAATTAATTAAACTTCAAGAATCTAAATTATTTAAAATTCAAGAGTTCATAGGTTTAAAAAAATGCATAGTTAGAATGTTTCTATAATATATATTTAAATTTTCAATATAAAATAATAATTAGATTTTGAAGGATAAAATATTAACGTACAATTTGTAGATTTTCAATATTGACACATTTTTTAGATTGTGTACGAGACCTTAAACTACAAACTAAATTATTTCAAGAAATTCTCAAAAGTTGTTATTGGTTAACTGTATTATTTTAATTCAATATAAACATTTATTTTTAAGAAAATAATTTTGTTGTAAATTGTTTTAAATATCATCTAAAAAAACAACCAAATAAATGTTAGATTTTTTTAGATATGTACATTTTTTTATATATTTTGCAAAAAAATATAGTAACATATTTATTAAATGATAATAATTGTGATTAAATAGTAACCAACTATTTTATAGATGGTTGTAAACATATTTAATCTTTAGACTAAAAATTATAATAAATGAAAATAAGCTAAAATTTAGGTTAATCTATTGAGAAATTGTCTTGCAGTTCACTTTACAAATAAATGAATCTTTTTCAACTATGTTCAAATATACTTGTTACATTTATCAATCATCATTTTTTTTCTACGAATAAAAGTATCGATTATTTTTATGAGAATATTGAATTATGAAAAACGCATCCAAATAATCTATGATATGATCAAATTTGAAGAAAAAAAAAATCTCAACTCACTTATTTGCAAATCAAGAAAAAATGGTATATCCAAAAGTGTACTACTTTTTAGCATAGCTAGGTAGAGGCATTTTTGTGTACAACATATTATAAAAAATAATAACATCAATATTATCAAAATGAATCAAAGTATATAGATAAATCATGCGTGTTTGTAATACTAATAAATAATGTATTATAAATAAAAAAATTCACCATCTAATTTTGTTTAGCTTTATAAATTACATAATTTATGCAATATTCTTCACAATAAAACGTAATAACATCAAGTTTAACATGCTACCACCTCAATGTAGAGCACTTTTCTTCAACAATAGATCTGCAATAACCAATAAGGGTTGTTAGATAAAATTTTTTGAAAACATAAAATTAATTCAAATATTCAACGATTTATCTTATAGGAGTTACAACGCCAAAGCTGATGTCAATATAACTATATATATATATATATATATATATATACTAAAATAAGAAACCAAGCCTCAAGTAATTTCAAACAATATCATATCTCGTTCGAGATCGAGATCAAATGCTAACCACGTTCAGTTCTTGTATTCTAAATGCCAAATGAATACAAAACGATATGGAAGGTCATGAAAGAGAATAACACACAATAAGGCATGGAATAGATTAGCATAAAAAAGGCATGAAAATAAAATGAACTTAACCAAATCCATCAAATCAAAACCAAGCAGTAGACTAAGTTAATGAAATAGATGAACATAAAAAGGGAAATAATAGATGAGTAATCTAAATAGGGTAAATTTTGGATTGTCGCCGGCTAACAACAAAGATTAGTATGCACCATTATAAACACACAAGATTTAAAAGAGCAAAAACGAAATTAACTAGACCATGTGTATCCGCAGAACAGAGAAAAAAAAATATATCTCAGTAGAACCAAGGGAAAAAAATTGAACAATTCAGACCGTATCTCAACAAACTAAATAGGATAAAGAAAATGAAAGAGATAAATTCAATTCATATATCAACAAAAAAAAATGAAACAATTTTTTTTAAGTGATGCACATGGGTCATCATTGGCCGGGGAAGGGTTAGAATAACTTACCTTGTATTGATCGAACTCCTCACCAAGACGAATCTACCGAAATCTTGCCAAGATGTGCAAGACTAGATCGATTTTTCAACATGCAATCTGGAAATGGCTTGATTTGTACATGAAAGTCCCAACAAATGTCTTCACATCGGCAAGATTGGTAAATTCGACGGCAAGAATGTCTGATCTATGACGAAAAATGAAAATGAAACATTGTTAGGGCATAGATCTAATCTGAACGAATTGAAATGAGAGGAGAAAAACCCAAACTATAAAATTGAAATTGACAAAATGTATCTTAAATAAAGCAGAATCGAACACTCAACAAGATTAAAGAAGAGGAAAAATCGATTTGAAGAACCAACTAGAAGGTAATCAGAAGAGAATAGCAGCTGTAAAAGTGAGAACCGGATTTGAACTGTTGGACATTGTTCAAATCTGAGTTAAGTTAATCCGAACTAGGGTGTATGCTAATCCGATGACCAAACAGGTGTTAGGAAGGGTTAACTTAATCTGGATTAAGAAAAACCCTCCACCAAACCTGCCCTCAAGGTCTTACATATTTGGTTTAGATCTTAAGGATCACTTTCAAGAGAAGAATGGACCAAAAATCTTTTATTTAAAAAGGAACTTGACATCTTTAAAGCAAAATCAAGATTCAATCACTTCTTGTTTTTCAGATATGAAATCATATTAGGACGAATAAACTTCATACTGACATAGCTGCACTTGTGTTAAATGTACATGTGCAGGAGTTAAAGAAATAGAAGAATTTTTCCAATTTGAACACTTGATAATTTTTCTAATGGGACTAAACGATTTTTTTATAACACTCAAGATCACAACTCCTCCTTATGGATCATTTATCTTTTATCAACAAAAGCTTTTTCTTTTATGGTTCAAGAAGAAGAAAATGACAAGATGCAAGGAAATTTTCTTAGAAGCTTATAAAATTTATAGCAAAATTTTGGAATAATCACATATTTTAAGACTTTTTAAGTTTAAAACTTGTCAAACATGCTTGGCCTTTTAGATAAGTTTTTTAGGTGTATTTAAAGCATATAAACTCTTTTGTCTAGTATTTAAGCCTCTTAATTGATGTAAATTGACTTTTAGCTTCCCATGTCTTATTTTCCACAAATGCTTTTAATAGCTTTTTTAGTCCTTTTGTATTCCAAGTCATGCACAAAATTTTGGCCTTAAAAATAGCTTGTAATACTTCATTATGAACATAATTGAATATCAAAAACTTGTGTTTTCTTGCCTCCTTTTGGTGTTGTCTTTTTTCAAATCTTGCTTTATGGTAAAAATGGACAAAATGCACCCGTTCTTAGCACGACTGTTCTTGAAGCTTTTCTTGAAATGATGAAAATGTTTAGGGAGGAAATGAATGAAAGAAGAGCATATCTCGTTAAACGAATTCTACAAGGTACACTAAACTTAAACCAATTCCAAGTGTTCAATTATCTTTGAAAATGATAGTTTATGTTCTGAAACTTAGCCTATGGTTGAAGTTGAAAGTTGTATCATTCTAAATGAAATGCATTGTGGTTTAGTTGCAATACATGCTAATGAGCTTGGAAAGAAATAAGATTTGTGATAAATTGCCTGCTTGTGAACATTCTACTATTGTAACACCTATTCTTAATAATGTATATGTTGATGTGTGTGAGTTAGGTGAAAAGGCACAAAAGGCCAAAACAAAAGCATGTGATTTATTAAAGAAGAATATGATGAAAAAAAAGTGAGAGCGGAAAAGCATGAGATTAGTTTATGGACAATAAAGAAAAATGAGAGAAAAGTCAATGTTGTGAGCTTGTGTGAAAGAGCAAGTGAGGTTAAATCTATTTTTTTTACAAAGTAAAATATTTTTAATCTTTTATATATATCTAGGAGCTTGTTATCCAATAGGTGAGCTCAAACGTCCATGCATATTTCTCTAGTATTTCTTTTGAGCTCTTACAGGAGGGAAAGAAACTTATACAACATCTTGAACCAATGACTTATAAAGTTAGCGACAAGAACAAATACAATGCAAACTCATTCATTGTGAGGAAATACTTTAAGTTTGATTCTAAGTTCACCAATGGCAGCAAGCATAAGGTATTCAAACACGGAATTGAAGATCTTGACAAATATTTTTAAAGAAAGGGGGAATGATACGAATCCATCCACCAACTTATTGAATTCATATGAAAGAGCAATGATAAGGTGCAAGAAAAAAAAATTTCTTGACGCTTATAAAATTCATAGCAGAATTTTGGAATATATTGCATATTTTAGGGCTTTTTAAGTTCAAAACTTGTCAAACATGCTCATAATAGAAAGACCTTTTAGATGAGTTTGTTAGATGCATTTAAAGTATATTATCCTTTTGTCTAGTATTTAAGCCTCCCAATTGATATACAATTGACTTAGCTTTTTAGGTCTAATTTTCCACAAAATGCATTTAATAGCTTTTTTAGTTCTTTTAGATTCCAAGTCAAGCACGACAATTTGGCCTTAAAAAAGGCTTGTAATACCTCATTTTAGACAGAGTTGAATATCAAAAACTTGTATTTTCTTGACCTTCTTTTGATGTTGTCTTTTTTTCAAATCATACTTTAGGTTTGAAGGTAAAATCAATTCATTGGATTAGTCTTGATCAAACTAATTCTGGAGTGAGTTGTCTTAGGATCTAAGAGTGACAATCATAGATTCTAAGTGTGCTTTAAGAGTCCTTCACCATTCTAACTTAACTCATGGTTGTAAGAAGTGTTAAGTTTTCCATATTTGTGAGTTTTTGCAAGGATCTTAAAAGAACCTTTAGTTTTGAAAAACCGAGCAACATTGGAGCTTATCACTAACTTCTCAATCATACCACAACATGAATCAAACAACATAAAACAACCTTGTAAAGGGAAAAAATTCACTACAATGTGCAAACATTGTGGATTTCATGGTCATACAATAGATGTATGCTACATGTCGCAATGTCTCTAAGGGTACTCTTTCGAGGTGAGAGGTTTGAAGTCGCCACCAATCATCTTACAAGTGTTATTGGTCACCTCACTACTACAAAAAATGGAATAGGTGACGGTCTATCCAATTTTTTTTTAAAAAAAAACACGAACAAAAAGATAATAGGCATTTTAAGCTCGTCATTAAAAAAAAAAGGTGAAGGGCAGAAATGGTGACGGGCAAAAACCGTCACCAAAGACTTTTAGTGTCGCGCGTGATGCACGACACCAAAGGTATTTGGTGACAATTTTTGTCCATCACCTATTTTCTTTGGTGACAGGCAGAAACCGTCACCAAAGACCTTTGGTGTCGCACAAGACGCACGACACCAAATGTATTTAGTGATAGTTTTTGCCTGGCGCGTGACACCAAAGATCTATGGTGACGGTTTTTGCCCTTCACCTATTCTATTTGGTGACAGGCGCCAGACACCAATTAGCCCGTCACCAAATTTCCGTTTATTTTTTTTCCGTTTTCCCCCTAAATCTGAGACCCTATCTTCTTTTTCATTTTTCGGCTCTACCTTCTCCTTTATCTGAGATCTCATTTCTCAAACTCTTAAACCTTCATCTTCCTCATCTTAAATCTCAAAACCCTTACAATTTCTGATCTTCTTTCTCCTTTTCATCTCAAATCTTTATTTTCTTTATCCTCTTATCTCAAAAACCCACCAATCCTTAGCAATATAAAGTCCCAGATTATTTATATTTTTATGGTATACTACACTTGTTTTTCTTTCTTTTTAATCGTATTAGTTAAATGCGTTCATGTGTTTTTTTACTTTCTTCTTTTGTCATATATGTGTAGCTAAACTTGTTACATGTTAGTAGAAATCAAAGAAGTGTTCCAAAGTTGAAATTGGATAATGCTTTTAGTAGAAAAATGATATTGCCAAAATCGTAGAAGATGAACTTGAAAATGTAATTTTTAGTCTTATGTACAAAATTCCAACTTTCTCTTAATTTTTGGATAATTTTGTTCACATATTAGACCAGACGAGCATGTGAAGAGAGCAATCAATGAAATTAATGCTGGTAATAATCCAATCCCTAGTCCTCAAAATTTGACTTCTTTTTCTTTTTTGCTAGAAGTTTGGTTCAAGTTTTGTTTACTTATTCTTTCAATTGGATAACTTATGCAGCAGAAAAAAGTAAAGCAAAGAAAATGTTGCAAATAAAGAAAGATGAGGATGAAGCCAAAGCCAAAGTTTGGAAAGTGAGGTATGTGTAAAGGAAAAAATGAGAGTGGAAGAATGAAAAAGAAGATGAGTCTCGTGTTTGGGAGGGGGAGAAACGAAGCAAAAAAAAACGTGGATTTGGTGACGGGCTAATTGGTGTCGGGCGCCCGTCACCAAAGAGAATAGATGACGCGTAAAAACAGTCACCAAAGACCTTTGGGGTCACGCGCAAGGCAAAAGTTGTCACTAAATACATTTGGTGTCGCGCATGTCTTTGGTGACAGTTTCTGCCTGTCACCAAAGAGAATAGGTGACGGGCAAATACTGTCACCAAATATCTTTGGTGACGGTTTCTGCCCGTCATCATTTCTGCCCGTCACCAAATGTCTTCAATGTCACCGGTATTGATGACGGCCATGTGCCCGACATCTTTTTTGAATAGTGACGGCATATGCCCGTCATCTATTCTCCAGTTTCTACTGGTGCTTATAAAAATAGAAAAAACAGTATAAAAACCAGATTTAAAGTTCAGGAGTCGATTGAGAGTAGGGAAGGTGTTAGCACCCCACAACATGTGTTTTCTAAAATCAGTTACCCAATTTTATTTTAAATTTATTATATTATTTTATTTAAAAATAAATAAATGAATATTTTTTATTTTATTTTTGAATGTCCCAATAATATCATTTCACTTTTATTGACTAAACACGAATTAATAAAAGTGCCTTGAGGCCATTAGGAAAATTATTGTAATTTATGATTATCAAAATATATTCCTCTATCAATCAAGAACCTCATGAAATATATATTAACCAATGATTCGTCATCGATTGGGAAAATTTCATGTGTGTTTTAGATTGTAATCTAAGACACAAACCTATTGATCTCTTATAAAGATATTTGTTTTGAAAATAAATAATTTTGGAGATGGAGTTTCAAATGAAACCCAAAAAGAGAACACCACTCTAACTTCAAATTAGAATTTGATTAAAACAAATTTTAAAGTTTAAACTTTGAATTCAATAATTTGAAACGAAGAGTTCATATTTCAGAACTTCATTTTTTTTTAAAAAAATTGCAGATTAAGAAAAATGGGAGAGTTCTTATTTCAGGAATCCAATTTGAAAATAATAACTTGAGAAAATATCAATGTTCTAATTTCATAAATTCAATTTTGAAAACAATAATCGAGAAAAATTGGAGGGTTCTTATTTCATAAATCCAAATTTAAAAAGAATAAATTAAGAAAAATTAGAGGGTTTTTATTTCAAAAATCCAATTTATAAATAAAAATTTGAGAAAAATTAGAGGGTTCTTATTTGAGAAATCTATTTTTAAAAATAATAAACTAAGAAAAATGGAAGAGTTATTGTTTTAGAAATTCAATTTTGAAAACAATAAATTGGGAAAAATTGGAGGATTCTTATTTCAAAAATTCAATTTTAAAAATAATAAATTGAGAAAAGTTGGACGATTCTTATTTCAAAATTTTAATTTTAAAAATAATAAATTGAGAAAAAAAAATGGAGAGTTCTTATTTCAGAAATTCAATTTATAAATAAGAAATTGAGAGAGAGGGGAGGATTCTTATTTTAAAAATCCAATTCATAAATAAAAAATAAAAACTTTTAGGAAGTCAAATAAAGAGTGGACTAAATTGATTTTAAAGTTAATTCCGGGGGTTCTGTACAGATACATAAAATAATATAACTCAGACAAAACCATATTCAACCAAATTTATTTAAGATTTATTATTTGCTTAGTTAAAAACTTCGGAAATAAAATATAAAACATCATTTTTTTAATAAAAAGATCATCATTAAGTATTTAATTGAACAAAAATTTTATGCTTAACAATCAATCAATTGAAATTACACAAATATTATGAATCATTCATAAATTAAATTGCATATTATGAATTGAAATTGAAATAGAAAACATAACATGATTTGATTCGATAAACATACAATTATGACAAAATTGACAATATTAAACTAACATGTGCTATGATTAATTTGCATTGAATAAACAATGAGTCGATTTGTCAATTAAATGTTATCATTGGTTTAATGAAAGATTAACAAAATGGTAAAGATGAAAATGAACAAAAAAAACTTAAAAAAAATTAGATTTGAAGGAAGAAAACATTGTCTTTTTTCTCCCTTACTTCAACCTAGATGCAATTGGTTGTTTGATTGTCTTGAAACTCTTCAGAATCTTAGGTTGTTTTTTGTTGTTCCGATCGTTAAAACTTTTGAACTTTCTTTTAAAAATGATTTTTGCAACGATTCTCGTTTTTTTTTCTCTTCTTTTTCAAACTAATCTTTTTTTCTTAATTGCTTTCAACCTTCTCTCTTGTTTTTCTTACCTCTCTTTTTTATCTAATCTCCTTTTTCTTATAATTGCTTTCAACTTTCTCTCTTTTTTTTTTCTCTTCTTTTGATTGATGTCATTCAAGCCTCCTATTTATACTAAAAATCAAATGACAAATTTGACAACAAAATGTAATGGAGGCAAATGTGGGAACGCGGGTGAGTGTTGATGTGTATAGAGAAAAAAAGTGGGGGTGGTATATGAGAATTAGGGAGAAAGAAAGAGGAAGTGGAAATATGTGGTTCTCATTTTTATTTTTGATTATTTTAAAACTATTTAAAGATATTTTATTTAGTTTTTTCATTTTTAGTTTTAAAGCAATCTTATATACAACAATATAATATTCACAAAATAATAAAACTAAAAATACCAAAATATGGTATCTTATTACAATATACATGGTTTTCCACTAGGATAGATATCAAATAGAAACCAACATGGGAATCACAAAAATTATGGTAACAAAGGCATCAGCTCGAATGATTCAAAGCAGTAAAATCAAGACAATGCCAAGAATCAAGAGAAGCAGACTCTGTCAAGCACTGTCATGAGATGTTGAAAGCCTTGCCATCCTAAATCAATAAAATCAAGATAGATGGAGAAGAAACATCCAACTTAGTACAATATGTGGCAGGTATGACATTTAAGAACTCTTTCAAATCTGATAAATATAATGGATTATAGATTCATAAGCATCTTCTCACATATGCTGCAGTAAAGAAGATTTTATAACTTGAGATTAGAATGACACTGTTGTTATTCTTCCAGACGGAGAGAAAATAAGAGTAGCATATTCAAGATGTGTTTTGCTAAATGGAATTTTGTTATTAAGAGAAGTCTTATATGTGCCAAGTTTCAAATATAGTTTGTTATCTGTTGCAACTCTAACCATGAAGATTTGATTGTAAGATTTAATTTTGGTTCTTGTGTTGTCCAGGACAGTTCACTTTGAAGATGATCGAGAGGTAGAATTAACTAAGGCTTATACATTTTTTATATAGATGAAATATCTAAAGATGATAAATTTTTCAATCTTGTACAAAACAAAGTTACTTCCACTTTGTGGCACAAAAAATAAGGACATCATTCTCACCTTCCTTTGTTAGCTTTAAAAGATATTCTTTCTTTAGATATTTAATGTAATCATGAAGAAAACTGCATTGTGTGCCCTCTTGCAAAACAAAATAGATTGAAAGTTCATTTCAAATAGCAATAAAACTAATAGTTTGATCTTATTCATGTTGATGTACGAGGCTAATTTGCACACACATCACATCTTGGACATAGGTATGTTTTTAACTATTTTTGCACACACATCACATCTTGGACATAGGTATAAATTTAACTATTATAGATGATTTTAGTAGATATTCTTGGTTTTTCCTGTTCAGATCAAAATATGAAGTAGCTATTATTCCACAGTTCTTCAAATCAGTACACAAAATAAAATAAAACTCTAGGATGTTACTTGGACTCGGTCGGCTCTTAGGAGAGCCATGATGTAACGACTTGAATTTTCCTTCCTTTGAAATTCAAGGTTAGTTTTGTAATTTTTGTGCTTATCGGGAATCATTTTGAAAATTATTTGGATTAAATGTGCTTAAATAAGTCATATCTCGAGAGGTGTGAAGTCGGAATTTGAAAACTAAGGGTAAAATGGTCATTTTTAGCCCTAGAGACATTTTCGACACCCCCAACTACGTGGTCTGACCAGATCTACCTGGCCAATCAAAGTTATGCAGCTTTTCGTGCTCCACCAACCGTCCCTACCGCGACATCATCATCTTCAGTGTGGACGATTCTCATGTTTCATGCAGCTGCAGGTGTCTGCGAAACAGCAACGAACTTGTTGCACGTCCTCAGCAGCCCCACTACGATGCCCGTCTCGGCCAATCACAAGTTGAGATTGTCCGAAATTCGCTTGCCATCGAAGATTTTGTCACCTCGTCGTTAGTGCTACATAATGCCTCAGCTTCAGATTCGTCTACATGGCACCGAGCCTGCAGAATTGTTGCTCGAACCACAAATGCGTCCCAAACCTAGCCAGTGCGCAATCCAAACCTCATTTTTTGCTTATCAACGTGCACCACGTCGATCCGAGTCTTAGTCGATGTCCCCTGTGTCACGGTCTTGCTTGTCCAGTGCGTGTTGCACATGGCCGCATGAACCTCTACACCCTTTTTATCATGCTTTTA
>JBBMEG010043503.1:0-18552 GCA_037832605.1 Cyclanthera cordifolia | reverse complement strand
AGGTATTCATTTCCTTTTTCATCAATTCAATTAGGCTACGCTTTTTGTTGTGTTATGTTGTCTAAAAGTCTTGTAATTTGGTTATACAACCCAGGAATAAGAGAATTCTGAAGGGAAATCAATTATCATTGTCGTCGTTCTCTGGTAGAGGTAGGTATTCACTGTTTTAATTTTTTTTATTACTGTCGTTTTTAAAAGCTAGGGTAAAAATCTTAGCTTCTTCTTCTAGAAGCAACAAAATTATGATAAAAAGTTTGATTATGAGGCATTGTTGGTTTATATTAGGAAGATGTCTTAATGAAGATCACAATCCAGCTAGTGAATGATGCTTTGACTGGTTATAACACTTCCATTATGTCATATGGTCAGGTAATGGTTAGATTCTTCGTTTCATACAGATTCTTGCATATCCATAATGTCACAATGTGGAAAACAGAACATTACTTGTATTGAAACCTATAGACAGGCAGTGGTAAGACATTCACAATGTGGGTTCTTTGAGTGCCACGATCGAGGATCCTTCACTCGTTACTCACCACGGCCTTGCTCCTGGCATCTTCCAAATGTTGCTTCTCGAGATCCAAAAAGTAGGTATTCATTTCCTTTTTCATCATTTCAATTAGGCTACGCTTTTTGTTGTGTTATGTTGTCTAAAAGTCTTGTAATATGGTTATACAACCCAGGAATAAGAGAATTCTGAAGGGAAATCAATTAATTATCATTGTCGTCGTTCTCTGGTAGAGGTAGGTATTCACTGTTTTAATTTTTTTTAGGGTCTTTTTTAAAATCTAGGGTAAAATCTTAGCTTCTTCTTCTTGAAGTAACAAAATTATTATAAAATGTTTGATTATGAGGCATTGTTGGTTTACATTAGGAAGGTGTCTTCAGGAAGATTGGGAATGAAACAAAGTTTGCATTATTTTTTCTGCTTGTTCCGTTGTTTTGACCATTTGCTTAGCTTTATCTATGTACATTGCAGGTCCTTTTGATTTTTTAAACTCGGAGCAACTAGTATAAATACTAAGAGCTCGAGATCTCATATTGTGTTCGCTATAATCGTTGAGTCATGGTGCAAGGTATCTTGATTCTGGAGCTGATTTACTTGTTATGGAGAAATCTGTTATTTGCGTTTTTTACAGAGCTCTTCTATTTCGTTAGTCTTATCATTTCTCATGTGATTTAGTAGTAGTGTAGTATCTGCAATACGTAATATATATCTCTGGAAGCCGAAAACTTTATCCAAGTGCTTTGGTAGTTCAAAGACTAGCAGAACCAGCTTTCTTGATCTTGTTGGATTGGATAGAAACGTTAACGATGCCAAGTGTAAACAATTCACAAGAGAAGGCAGGAATTTGAAGAAGTCTATTATAGTTTGGAAAAGGTTGCCTTGATAGACTAGTCCCTTGAAAAATGTTAAGTTGACTCGATATACTAGTCCCTTGAAAAATGTTGGCTCGATGTAATGGTCCCTTGAAAAAAGGTTGACTCGTTGTAATAGTCCCATGAAAAAAGGTTAGCTCGATGTAATAGTCCCTTGAAAAAGGTTGGTTCGATGTAATAGTCCCTTGAAAAATGTTGGCTCGATATAATAGTCCCTTGAAAAAGGTTGCCTCGATATAAAAGTCCCTTGAAAAATGATGCCACGAGATAATTGTCCCTTGAAAAAAGTTGCGCCGATATAATTTTTCCTTGAAAAAGGTTTCCTCGATAAATAGTTCCTTGAAAAGGTTGCTTCGATATATAAGTCCATTGAGAAAGGTTGCATCAATATAATACTCCATTCAAAAGATTACCTCGATATAATAGTCCCATGAAAAGATTTCCTTTATATAATAGTCCATTGAACAAGGACGCCTCGATATATATGTCCCGCAAAAAATGTGGCCTCGATATAATAATCTTGTTAAAAATGTTGGCTTTTGTATTATAGTCCCTTGAAAACGGTTGCCTCGATATTATAATCCCTTGAAAAAGGTTAAGGTTGGACAATTTACTAGTCCCTTGAAAAACGTTGCCTCGATGTACTAGTCCCTTGAAAAAGGTTGTCTTGAAATACCAGTCGCTTGAAAAAGGTTGGCTCGATGTAATAGTCCCTTGAAAAATAGTTGGCTCTTTGTAATAGTCCCTTGAAAAAAGGTTGGCTCGTTGTAATAGTCCCTTAAAAAAGGTTGCTTCAAGATAATAGACATTTGAAAAAAGATTGGCTCGATATAATAGTCTCATGAATAAATGTTGGCTCAATGTAATAGTATCATAAAGATTGGCTCGATAAAATAGTCCCTTGAAAAAGGTTCCCTCAGTATAATAGTCCCTTGAAAAAAGGTTGGCTCAAAATAATAGTCTCTTGGAAAAAGATTGGCCCAATGTAATAGTCCCTTGAAAAAGGTTGCCTCAATATAATAGTCCCTTTAAAAATGATGCCACGATATAATAGTCCCTTGAAAAGTGATGCCACGAGATAATTTTTCCTTGAAAAATATTTTCTCGATAAATAGTTCCTTGAAACAGCATGTCTCGATATTATAGTTCCTTGAAAAGGTTTTGTTGATATAGTCTCTTGAAAAGGTTGCCTCGATATATAAATCCATTGAGAAATGTTGCATCAATATAATACTCCAATCAAAAGATTGCCTCGATATAATCATCTCATGAAAAGATTTCCTTGATATAATTGTCCATTGAATAAGGTCGCCTCGATATATATGTCTTGCGGAAAATGTTGCCTCGTTATAATAATCTTGTTATAAAGGTTGACTTTTGTATTATAGTCCCTTGAAAACGGTTTCCTCGATATTATTGTCCCTTGAAAAAGGTTCAGTTGACTTGATATACTAGTACCTCGAAAGAGGTTGCCTTGATAAATTGTCCATTAAAAAATGTTCCCTCAATATAATAGTCCCTTGAAAAAATGTTGCCTCGATGTAATAGCCCTTTGAAAAAAGGTTGGCTCGATGTAATAGTCCCTTGAAAAAGGTTGCCTCAATATAATAGTCATTTGAAAAAAGGTTGGCGCGATATAATCGTCCCTTGAAAAAAGGTTGGCTCGATATAATCGTCCCTTGAAAAAAGGTTGGCACGATGTAATAGTCCCTTTAAAATGGCTCGATGTAATAGTCTCTTGAAAAATGTTGCCTCGATATAATAGTCCCTTGAAAAATGTTGCCTCGATATAATAGTCCCTTGACAAATGATGCCACAAGATAATTGTCCCTTGAAAAAAGTTGAATCGATATAATTGCTCATTGAAAAAGGTTTCTTGATAAATAGCTCCTTGAAATAGGTTGTCTCGATATTATAGTCTCTTGAAAGGTTGCCTCGTCCATTAAAAAAGGTTGCATCATTATAATACTCCATTCAAAAGATTGCCTCGATATAATAGTCCCATGAAAATATTTCCTTGATATAATATTCCATTGAATAAGGTCGTCTCTCGATATATATGTCTCGCGAAAAATGTGGCCTCGATATAATAATCCTGTTCAAAAGGTTGCCTTTTGAATTATAGTCCCTTTAAAACGGTTGTCTCGATATTATAGTCCCTTGAAAAAGGTTGCCTTGATAAATTGTCCATTAAAAAAGGTTTTCTCAATATAATAGTCCCGTGAAAAAAGGTTGGCTCGATGTAATAGTCCTTTGAAAAATGGTTGGCTGGATGTAATGGTCCCTTGAAAAAGGTTGCCTTGAAATACTTGTCCCTTGAAAAAGGTTGCCTCGATAAAATAGTCCCTTGAAAAAGGTTCCCTCGATATAATAGTCCCTTGAAAAAAAGTTGGCTGGATATAATAGTCCCTTAAAAAAAGGTTGACTCGATGTCATAGTCCCTTGAAAAAAGGTTGCCTCAATATAATAGTCCCTTGAAAAATGATGCCACGTGATAATTGTGTTGATATAATTTTCGCTTGAAAAAGGTTTCCTCAAAAATAGTTCCTTGCAACAGGTTGCTTCGATATTACAGTCCCTTGAAAAGGTTTCCTTGATAAAGTCTCTAGAAACGATTGCCTCAATATATTAGTCTATTGGAAAAGGTTGCATCAATATAATACTCCATTAAAATGATTATCTCGATATAATAGTTCCATGAAAAGATTTTCTTGATATAATAGTCCATTGAATAAGGTTGCCTCGATATATATGTCTCGCGAAAAATGCGGCCTCGATATAATAATCATGTTCAAAAGGTTGCCTTTTGAATTATAGTCCCTTGAAAAATGTTAAGTTGACTCGATATACTAGTCCCTTGAGAAAGGTTGCTTTGATATACTAGTCCCTTGAAAAAGGTTGTCTTGAAATACTAGTCCCTTGAAAAAGGTTGTCTTGATAAATTGTCCATTAAAAAAGGTTCCCTCAATACAATAGTCCCTTGAAAAAAGGTTGGCTCGATGTAATAGTCTCTTGAAAAAAAGTTGGCTCGATGTAATAGTCCCTTTGAATAAAGGTTGGCTCCATGTAATAGTCCCTTGAAAAAGGTTTCCTCGATATAAATACTCTTGATAAAGGTGGCCTCGATATAATAATAGTCCCTTGAAAAATGTTGCCCCGATATAATAGTCCCTTGAAAAATGATGCGACAAGATAATTGTCCCTCGAAAAAAGTTGCGTTGATATAATTTTCCCTTGAAAATTGTTTCCTCGATATAATAGTCATTTGAAAAAAGATTTGTCGATATAATAGTCACTTGAATAAAGGTTGGCTCGATGTAATAGTCCCTTGAAAAAATATTGACTCGATAAAATAGTCCCTTGAAAAAGGTTCCCTCAATATAATAGTCCCTTGAAAAAAGGTTGGCTCGATATAATAGTCTCTTGAAAAAAGGTTTGCTCGATGTAATAGTCCCTTGAAAAAAGGTTGGCTCGATGTAATAGTCCCTTGAAAAAGGTTCCCTCAATATAATAGTCCATTGACAAATGATGCGACGAGATAATTGTTCCTTGAAAAAAGTTGCATCGATATAATTGTCCCTCGAAATGATTTCCTCGATATGGTCTCTTGAAAAGGTTGCCTCGATATATAAGTCCATTGGAAAATGTTGCTTCAATATAATACTCCATTAAAAAGATTGTCTGGATATAATAGTTACATGAATAGATTTTCTAGATATAATAGTCCATTCAATAAGGTTGCTTCGATATATATGTCCTTTGAAAATGTAGTCTCGATATAATAATCTTGTTAAAAAGGTTGGCTTTTGTATTATAGTCTCTTGAAAACGGTTGCCTCGATATTATAGTCCCTTGAAAAATGTTGTCTTGATAAATTGTCCATCAAAAAAAGTTCCCTCAATATATAAGTCCCTTGAAAAAAGGTTGGCTCTATGTAATAGTCCCTTGAAAAGCTGTTGGCTCAATGTAATAGCCCCTTGAAAAAAGGTTGGCTCAATGTAATAGCCCCTTGAAAAAAGGTTGGCTCGATGTAATAGTCCCTTGGAAAAGGTTGTCGTAGTATAATAGTCCCTTGAAAAATCGTTTGTTCGATATACTAGTCTCTTGAAAAAAGGTTGGCTCGATAAAATTGTCCCTTGAAAAAAGGTTGGCTCGATGTAATAGTCCCTTGGAAAAGGTTGTCGTAGTATAATAGTCATTTGAAAAAGCGTTGGCTCGATATACTAGTCTCTTGAAAAAAGGTTGGCTTGATATAATTGTTCCTTGAAATAAGGTTGGCTTGATATAATAGTCCCTTGAAAAAAGGTTGGCTCGATGTAATAACCCCTTGAAAAAAGGTTGGCTCGATGTAATAGTCCCTTGGAAAAGGTTGTCGTAGCATAATAGTCATTTGAAAAAAAATTGGCTCGATATAATAGTCTCTTGTAAAAAGGTTGGCTCAATGAAGTAGTCTCTTGAAAAAATGTTGGCTCGATATAATTGTCCCATGAAAAATGTTGGCTCGATGTATTAGCCTTTGAAAAAAGGTTGGCTCGATGTAATAGTCCCTTGAAAAAAGTTGTCGTAGTATAATAGTCATTTGAAAAAAGGTTGGCTTGATATAATAGTGTCTTGAAAAAAGGTTGGCTCGATGAAGTAGTCTCTTGAAAAAAGGTTGGCTCGATATAATAGTCCCTTGAAAAATGATGTCACGAGATCCCTTGAAAAAAGTTGCGTCGATATAATTGTCCCTTGAAAAAGGATTCCTCGATATATAGTTCCTTGAAAAAAGTTGCCTCGAAATAATAGTCCCTTGAAAAACGATGCCACGAGATAATTGTCCCTTGAAAAAAGTTGCTTCGATATTATTGTCCCTTGAAAAAGGTTTACTCGATAAATAGTTCCTTGAAACAGATTGCATCAATATTATAGTCCCATGAAAAGGTTTCCGCGATATAGTCTCTTGAAAAGGTTGTCTTGATATATAAGTCCATTGAAAAGGGTTGCTTCAATATAATACTCCATTCAAAAGATTGACTCGATATAATAGTCCCATGAAAAGATTTACTTGATATAATAGTCCATTTAATAAGGTTGCCTCGATATATATGTCTCGCAAAAATGTGGCCTCGATAGAATAATCTTGTTAAAAATGTTGACTTTGTATTATAGTCCTTTGAAAACGGTTGCCTCGATATTATAGTCCCTTAAAAAAGGTTACGTTGACTCGTTATACTAGTCTCTTGAAAAAGGTTGCCTTGAAATACTAGTCCCTTGAAAATGGTTGCCTTGATATATTGTCCATTAAAAAAGGTTCCTCAATATAATAGTCCCTTGAAAAAAGGTCGGCTCGATGTAATAGTCCCTTGATAAAAGGTCGGCTCGATGTAATAGTCCCTTGAAGGTCGGCTCGATGTAATAGTCCCTTGAAGGTTGGCTCGATGTAATAGTCCCTTGAAAATAGGTTGACTCGATGTAATAGGCCCTTAAAAAAAGGTTGGCTCGATGTAATAGTCTCTTGAAAAAGGTTGCCTCAATATAATTGTTATTTGAAAAAATGTTGGCTCGATATAATAGTCCCTTGAATAAAAGTTGGCTCGAATTAATAGTCCCTTGAATTAAGGTTGGCTCGATAAAATCGTCCCTTGAAAAAGGTTCCCTCAATATAATAAGTCCCTTGGAAAAAGGTTGGCTCGATATAATAGTCCCTTGAAAAAGGTTGTCGTAGTATAATAGTCCCTTGAAAAAGTATGCAAGGTTGTTTTATTGGAATAGAATTCATTGACAATAATTTAACAAATATTGCCACAGTAAAATTTTCATGCATGGCCTTACTTAAAAAATGAATTTTATGAGGGCATTCTTTAAATGAATATTTTGGTTCTTTTTTCGTTTTGTCTTTCTTTTGATTGTCTTGTTTTTAAGTGAAATGTATTAGGCTTTTTGCATTTGTTGTTGGAGATTAAGGATTTTGTGGGGCTGAGAAAAGATAAGGTAGAGAAGAATACTCTATAATTGCTGTTCTAGAGAAGAATACTCTATAGTTGCTGGTGTAAAAAAATTCTTTCAACACATAAGGTTTGATAACATGAAAGTTCAAAGTACAGGTTTGGAATCCATTCTCCTATCCTTGTTCTTCTCCCTCTAAATTTTAATTAGTACATTATCTTTAAGTTTTAACTATCATAGGTAGCTTTGTCTTTAAGTTTTAATTACTACATGGATCCTCATCAGGTGTGACTAATGTTTTGAGTAATTACATTTTTGAAAGTCATAATTTCTTGAATTATAGAAAAATGCCTTTGATTGCTTTTATTTTGTTGTTATCTTCATTGTGCCTTGTTGGTTTCTCTCTTTAGAGGTTTAGAGAATCAATGAAGGCTTTACACTGAGGCATTAATAGTTGCATCTTTCCTGCCGATGATAGTTGGCTTTCTGGGGTTTTGAAGGATTGCTGCTACGTATGATACTGTGTAAACACAAGAAAACACTAGAGCTATGTCCCAAGGATTGCTGCTATGTCCCAAGGATTCCTGTCTCTGTAATTAACTTTCTAAATAGTTCAAGAATTAAAATTATTAACTATACTTTCTGAACTATTGTCCTCTGGTGATTGAATATTTGAACTACTTTTCATGGTCCTCTGGTGATTGATTGGACTTTAGTACATCACTGCTTCAACTTCTCATCAACATTATTTCATCCATCTATGGATTGGTTGGATTTTAGTAGTATGTCACTGCTACAACTTCTCATCAACGTTTGAATATTAGCAGGTAAGTAAAGTGATAGTCGATTGTTTAAATATATTATTAATTACCAATGAGAACCTTCATCATGAGTTCATTTCCAATTGATGTAATTTAAAAAGCCTATATATATATATATTTTTTTTTTTTTTTTAAGAAAAGTCAGGAACTAAAAAAAGATAGATGGTTTATTGTCAAATCTAACAAAAACAAAAGTTAAATCTAAAAAAATTTCGAAGGACTTTATGGAGATGTGTGGAAAAGAAAATTTAAATGACATAACCCCAAAAAAAACTTATAAAATCAAAATAAACTTAAAAACATTAAATTCAAAAAAAAAAAAAAAAAAAAAACATAAAACCAAATAGCAAAGGATTTTTTTTTTTTTTTTTAACATGCAACTAGAATTACAATAAATTTTTTAAAATAAAAACCCAAAATCAAATTTTTATGATAATTCACTTTAATGTAGTCTAGGAAAGTGTTTTTTTTATGTAGTATGGAAAGTTTTTTAGTTACAACATTTATAGAAGTAAGATTTAAACACACAATGATTTATTACTTTTAACTAAATTCACTTTAATCAATTGGTGGGGTGGAAAAGGTTGGGAATGAAGAGAAAAAGTCATTTTTTATTGTCTGGTTCACCAATTTTCATAACACGAATTTATTCTTATTTTTCTTTTTCTTTTTTTTTTCCTTCATTTTTTTTCTCTTCTGACCGAAGTTGAATATGTGCTTAAGGTTCTTATGAGTGATGTATTTTTGGGATATAACTATTTCAAATTTGAGCTATGTCTTTTCTACTAACATTTCATCTGGCAAAGTAATTGATGGGAATGAACCTCTTTTATTCTCTTCCTTTCATATACCATCCCGCTATTTCAAGATTGAGTTTTCTTATTTTCTAATTGTATATAAATAAAAAAAAATAAGTATACATATAGAAAGAGTTAGTGGCGCAATAGTTTTATTGTTTAGTATTAATCTAGTTCAATAACAGCGTCACATATTTAAAAATATTGAAAATCGATATTTGGCTCGCTTGTACTTTGCAGGTAAGATTTGTGTCACCCTCCTCAATATGTACTTAAAAAAAAAAAAAAAAAAAAAATCTTACACCATTTTAATAAATGAGGGCTATTTGCAACTATTTCATTTGTAAATTGTTTAAAAACTTCCCTTTTGTAAATTGTCCTTTTATCTTTTATTATTATTACTATTTTGTACTAATGTGACATTATTGATATTTTTAAAATAAAATGTTGCATTATTGGAGGCCATTTCACTAGATAAATTAATTATGATTGGTTGACAGCTTTAGACTATCATAACTCAAATAATTATGAGAGACCGACACCTCTCTTCAATAGTTTGTACTTTTGTTCGCCGCTGGTAATAAATTTTTAAAAAAGTTTAATTTTTTTTTTTTGTTATTTTCATAAATAAATATATTATTTATAATATCAAACGTTTTTTAACCAATTTTAAATAATTAATATTCTAATATTCAAAATTTAAATACTAATCAATCCTAAAGAATATCTCAATTATATTTATTCATAACATTTTTATACAAATTAAAACATATGATTGACTTTAAAATAGTTATTGCACCCATAACAATGTTATACGGGATGTGATTTTATTGTCGAATTAAATTACTGTAAATAAGATATTATGAGATCATAAATTCGAATCATTAACTTTAAAAATTATTGTTAAACTAAAAATAAATTACCTTTATAGTAGCTTTTAAAAATATGTTCAAAATATGTCATGTTCAATTCTCCTACTAATATGTTAAATTTATTTATTTATTTATTGAATTCTAGTTAATCATATATATAAATGTTTATGAGAGAATATCAAATAAAGAAATATGTTGTCAATTTATATTATATAATGTTTGTAAGAAAATTAATTCACAATAAAGTATATGTTAAAGATTATATCAATATAAAAATAATTGAATCAATATGTATAGTAATTAAATCATGCATTACAGCTATAAATTATATATAATAATTTGGTACCTAACATTGTAATATACTTTTTTCAATTAAAGTTTACCAAATCCGAATGTGCTTAACCTCTGTCCTCAATTATTTAAAAAGCTAAACCAATCTTTAATTACTAAGCTTTAAATGTTCAACTTTTTTAGTTTATTTTTTTAATTTAATAATTGAACTATTAAATTTACGTTTAGATTTTGAACTTCTAAAAATGCATAATAGATCTCTAAATTTTGTTTATTAATTGTTTCCAAATAAGTGTAATTAATAATTAATACTAATTAAATTCATTCATGATTTTGAATTAAAATAAAGTTTTAGAGATTTATTGAATAAGTTTAAATTTTGTTTATTAATTGTATCCAAATAAGTGTAATTAAGAATTAATACTAATTAATTTCATTCATGATTTTGAATTAAAATAAAGTTTTGACATAATACCAAATTATGTCATATTTGATATCAATAATATAACTAATTAAGTTAATTTTTCGATGTATTAATTAGTGACAAATTAATATATTCAAATAAATAAATAATTAATCATTAAGTAATTAATAATACTCGAACAATATTTATAAATGATTTTTTTTTTAATTCAACAATACACATTTAAGTAATTAATAATATGAATAATTACGACAATTAATCTCCAATCACAAAAATAAAATTACCTTAAGTTTAAGGGAGCATGTCAAAGCCCTAAAGAGAAAGGGAAACCAGTAGCTCTTAACCAACTCCCACCGCCAATAAATTTATCGGCAGTAAAAGCTTGAGCCTCCGTGGCACTCCGAATCACCCTAAACCCCTTCCACGTCACCCTTCCTCCGGTCGAAGCACCCGGTCCAGTATTCTGATACTCACCATAAAACAAAGTGTTCAGCGCAAAATTACCGCTCCACTCGTGCCACCCCTTCGGGTCAATGACGTCACTGATCGACGACTGCATAACCACAGTTCTAGAATATTCCTTCCACGGCCTTCCAAGGAACGTGGGAAAGTTCTTCTGGACCGGGCGGAGATCCGAGGTGGCACCGATCCGGGATTTTTGGATGACGATACCGGTGTTTTGGTTTGGGTCCGTCCGACCTTGGGCCGTGACCATGTTTTTTTGGCCCGAGTTGGGTTTACGTGCATGGATGTCACAGTCTTGAAAAACCGCGGCTGCGTTGCCGAAGATGAAGTCAACGGTGCCGGAGACGAAACAGTTGATGTAGAATTGACGGTTGGAATGAACGTAGAGAGTGTCTTGATAGGCTACCATGTCGCATTGATAGAAGGCAGAGAGATCTGCTCCGACGCGTAGCGCCACCGCTTGGTGCTTTGACGGACCGGCTGTGTTCTGAAACGTGATATCACGCGCTAGAAATCCTTCTCCCACCGCAGCTGTCCACGTCATTAACACAGATGTTTTATTTTTTTTTTTTTATTTTTTTTTTTTTAGTAGTAGAGGTTGGAGATTAAATCATCTTGACAAATTTTACATGTTAACCAATTTTTTAATTTTATCAAACTATTAAATACTTTTGGAATCTTTTTGTAAGAGGAGATTTGATTTTCAGATATTATTATGAAGAAAAAAAAAAAAAAAAAAAAAGGTAAAGGAAAGGATATATTCCTTTTCATAAAAGAAAAAGAAAAAGTTCCGTTTACTTTTGAGTCAAAAAGTATAATACATATTTGGTAGTATTTGTTAAATAAATGTTTTATTTCAACGATATAAAAAAAAACAAAAGGTATTATTTGTTAAATAAATGTTTTGTTTCAACAATATACAAAAAAAAATAAAAGGACAAAAAATCGTGGAAGATACTTATTTTATATTAAATTTAATATAAAGTATGATTATAATTTGTATTTTATGAAAAAAAAAACTTGTTTTTTATTTAAGTAAAATTTTATTAATATATTTTAATTTAAAATTAATCTAATCATCCATCTAGTAAATATTCTGTTTATGTTATGCAACTAAGTATTTTGTTATCTAGAATAAAATTGAATATTATTGTAATGTAAAGGGTAAAGTGTTTGATTTCTATAGATTAAATTTTACTTATTGAAAAAGTAGAATACAATATATAAAATTAAAGTATTGCATGAAAAGAACATTTTAACTTTTTATCTGTTGTTTTATTGGTTTGGATATTTTAGTCCATGGGAACTTTAGGCCATGTGCACTCCACCATGGTTTTGATGCTTAGTGTCCTTAAAAGATGCTCCATGATAGGGATTGGCATAGCCCAATCTAAAACAGGTAAATTGGGTTATTTTCAAAAAATATTTATATATATAAATAAAATGTGAAATATTTATATTATTAATCGAAATTTAGACAATATTTATTACTGCAGTAACTATATTTATTTTTTTAATAATTATTTATAGATTTAATTAGTTTAGTAAGTTTTTCGAATATTATATTATTAATTAAATAGACCATTCAAAATCAGCCTTTAATAATTAGTATGATTTTCTATAATCCAATGCGAAATTAGGGGATATTATATATCTAGTTCTCTATTTTTCTTATTTAAGAAATTTCAGAAATTGATTTCTTTTTTTTAGTTATTTAAGGTTGGATTTTAATTATTAAAAGTTAAATAATTGTGAGGAAAATCTATATTGATAAATTAATTAAAATTTAGAATTATATATCTATACGACAAAGGAAATGAATAATTAAATAAAATATAGTTTGTCGTATGGAAAAAAATAAAATAAATTACAAACTCTTGTCTGAGATTGCATCTTGAGTGGGACCAAAATTAAATGTGTTTCGTGTATTTTAAAAAACTAAGTTTGAATTTTATTTTAACATCGAAATTTTAAGACTTATTTCATCTTAATATTTTTTAAAGTTTAATTTTAGTTGATGAATAAAAAAAAGTTTATGGACTATAAAACACAACTTGAAAATTCATTATTTTAAAATATTTGAAAAATAATGTATTATAAAAAAAGTTAGTACTTTATTTTAAAATATATTTAAAAAGATGAGCATATTTGCATGTTGAAGGAAAGAATGAAAATAAATTAATAATAAATATGATGTAAATGAGTAAAAGAGATCTTCACATTGATTTTTTTTTTTTTTTCTTCTTCTTCTTTTGAAATAGTTGATATTCTTATTCTGATTCGAAACAATTATTTGTCTTACATTTATTTAAAACATTATATAATATAAAATTATTAAAAACATTGAGGGAATGTTTGATATGAATATTTGAACACGTATTTCAAACTAATATTTTCTAAATATTCATAGATAAACAACATTCGTTTTGATTGCAGTCATTACTTTTAAATACTCTAAATAAATATTTATTCTAAATATTTTTAAAAATTACATCGAAATGAGATTTTAACTGTAATAATTACTTATAAATACTCAAGATAAATTTTAATTATAAATACTAATTTCAAATACTCTTAAAATTTACCTTCAAACACGATCTTTTACCACAATCATTAATTTTAAATACTCAAAATAAATCCAAATTATAAATACTAATTTTAAATATTCTTAAAAACTACATCCAAACAAATTTTTAAATACAATAACTTATAAATACCCTCAAATAAACACTCATTATAAATATTAATTATAAATATTTTTAAAATCTCAATCCAAACATTTTGGACGGGAGAGGCTCATCTAACATGGCACGAGCATGTTCACTCAGGTAAATTCCGATTTATTTCGTGAAGTACTTTTTAATCTAGTCAAAAGAAACCTTTTTCCTTTTCTAATAATTTCGTATAGAAATATTAAAAACAATTTTATTTATTATTTTTTTTAAAGATAGTTTAAAAATAGAATATGACGTGGCAGTGGCGGCGAATTGAATAAAGTATATCAACAAAAAGTAGCAAAGTAGAAATAATAATCTTACCGACAGTTGCTGAGTTAAAAGTAGTGCTGCCGTCGACGACATTCCGGCTACCGGTAATTATAGTGTTCTTCCGTCCATCTCCGACAAACATAATATTGGTTTTCTTCTTCGGCACATCCACATTCTCTCTATAAACCCCAGCTTTAATTCTAATCACATATCTCTTGCTACTTTTCTCCGGCGCGGCGGCCACCGCGGCCGACACCGTTTTAAAGTTTCCGCTCCCGTCCGCCGCCACGACCACGTTGGGCGTGACGGAGGACGACTGGAGAAGCCGCCGGTCGCCGGCCGACAGCCACTCCGGCCACTGTACGCCGCCGTCTTCGGCGAGCTTCCTGTTTGGTGTTGCTGAAATTTCCATTTTAGCCTCGAAAATAGCTATGTCTGTGTCTGTCATGTTTTTAATCATGGCTAGTGCATTGCTGCACATGCGCTCCACGTGCGTTTGCCCTTCTTTAAGTTTCTCTCGTAAGCTTTTGTCCGCTCCGTCGTGTGAAAACCCGTCCAAACAGGTCTCCTGTGTGAGTAATTCAAAGATTACATTTTAGAGTGTGGATTTTAATTTTGAGTTTTATTTTAGTTTCTAATTTTTCAAATATTTTACTTTTGATTATCAGCCTTCGATATTCTTTCAATTTTAGTTTTTATATTTAGAAAAATGTTGATATATCCACTATTAAATGACAAAATAGTTGAGGAAAAAGTAAATTTATCCCACCCTATAAACTATGTAATTTAATTTTATCTTGATGGTGTGTGAATTAAAATAAAATAAAAAAAAAAAAAAAACTTAAAATTCAAATATAATTTCATTTTTTTAAAGGGTATTTTTGGAAAAAGACAAAGGCAATAATTATAAAATGTGTTTAGATGTAAATTTTAGAGTGATTTTAAATGAAAGTTTATTTTGAATGATTATATATAATTTTAGTAATAGTTCGTTTAAATCATAGTTTTTGAAGAAGGGCATAACAGTTAATAATTCGTTTGAATGTTAATTTTTATATACAATTTGAAATGAGAGATTGAATATGAGTGATTAGAAATCATCAATTATTTTGAAGGATTACAATAAATCATTTAAATATACGGGTAAAAAAAACTAGTAATAATAAATATTGAAAAAAATTACTATTGAAAATGAGATTAATGGGAAGGGAGTAGAAATGAATAATAAATAATAAAAAGTTGCTATCAGATGTAAAAAAATAGTAGAGGAAAAGAAAACGCGCTCATTCTCACTATTTCAAACTCTTTCCACAAACACCTAATTATTAACTCTAAACTTAAAATCAAAAAATGATTAATAATAATAAAATGAATAAAAAAATTAACCTGATTAGTAATGGCGGAACTAAGCAAGGTTTTAAGATCATCAGCGTGCTGGTTCAAAGACTTCTTATTAGGGTACACGTGGAGGTCAACAACGGCCTTATGAAGTTCATCGAGAGTTTCATCTATGGTCTCAAGGCAATCATGGAGCGCAATCTTCTCTCTCCGGGTAACGTTTTCCAGCATCGCTAATTTCATCACTCTGAAGTAATTCTCCTCCACAGCTCTAACGGTAATGTTGATCGACAGCTCGATCACGTCTTTCTGACTCCTCACCTTCTTCATCGCCCCTGCGTTTTCGGAAATGCTCGAAAAACAGAGCTCTGGATACAGCGTGCTCCCGCACGTGCTCTTCAGAATCGCGTGGGATTTCGCACGGTTTCTCGAGGTGGTCACGCCGGCGGCAATGCCGACGGCGGCTCCGACGAGGAGGAGGGTGGAAGTAAGGGCGAGAATTAGGAGTTTCTTTTTGTTGGGTTTTTTGGGGATTCGGTGGCCGGAGTTTGGGATGCCGGCGGCGATGGGTGTTTCCATGGTGTCGGATTCTTTCATTGGGAGAGAGATGTGTGTGTGTGGTGGTGGGAGGAATCGGTTAATATAGACAGGCTAGAGGGATAGGGACTACGAGGGAGACTACTCAGAATTTTTATTTTTTTTTTTTTAATATTATTCTTTCAAAATAATCTAAATTTTTTTACTGAAAGATTTAATTTATGATTTGAATGTTGTTCTAGTTCTTACTTCTTAGATTAAGAGTTTAATTATAATTATTTAACTTTTGTATACGTTCTAATTTAGTCTTTGACTTTTAGCACAAAGTTTAGGATGAAAATTTGAATTTAAAATTAAATGAAATTGGTTTAAGAATGTGGATAAATTTTGTACAAGTATAGAAAGTATGGGAAAATATTTTAAAGTTTATGGAAAATGATGTTAACTTTATTTAAAGAAAGATTGACAGCAAATTTTTATTAAATATTTTTTTTAAGTCTAAAAACTAAAATTGTACTTTAAATCTTTTTTATAATCATTTCGTATTTTATGTTTTAGTTTTTGAAATCTAAGCATATAACAAATATTTCAAAGCATAATTTTTTTAACATTGATATCTAAGAATTTAAGTAAATACAAGCTTAAATTTTAAAAATAAAAAATGAAAAATAAGTTATCAAATGAATTACAACAATTAGGTTACAGGTCGTTCATTAATATTGTTGAGCTATTGTTTTTTATTTTTTTTTAATTTGCAATTAATTTGGTTTGATTTTTTTAAAAACAAAGTTTAGATATGCATATATCAAAGCAAGAAAACTAAATTACAAAACTAAATGGAATAAGTAGTTGTTGTATACTTTAAATTACAAAACTCAAAATCTAAAAAAAGTGGTTTCCAAACAAGACATTAGTTCATAGATTTTTATTTTTATAATTTAAAACTGCAACTATTATTCTAGTATAAGTTTTTCATGACTACATTTTAGTTCAAAATTTGAAAGCTAAAATAATAATAATAATAAATAGTTATTTTGTTTAATGAAATTTAGTCAACTTTACGGTCAAATAGAATTTAAGTAAATACAAATTTTAATTTTAAAATTCAGAAACAAAACAAGAAAAAGCAAAAAGCAGAGGTTAAGAAACAAAGATTGTGTTTCAAATGAAACAGCAGAAAACATTCAATTTCTTGCCATGTTTTATAACCCTCCTCTCAAATACTTAATCACAATTAAAAAACACAATGATTAAAAATGATAAATTTCAAGAAAACATAAATATTTTTAACATTTATAACACTCTTAGTTGATGTTGAGCTTATTGTATCACATCAATCGTGTAGATTTTATAAATATTTAAATTGTAATCGATTAGGCTATTGAATAGTTCATACAACTAAAATTATTTGTTATTGCAACACATAAATTTCATGAATTTCACGAATTATCAAATTGTCATTTCATGATGTCACCGACAGTAATATTTAAAGGTTATGATAAATGATAAATTTGAAAAATACATTAATATTCTAGTTTTTCATTAGCTTTTCATAAATATATAGTATATTAAATTTTAGAAGATCTCGAACCAAATATTCAAATGTTTAATTCCAACCAATCCGAGAATATTTTTTCATAACATTCAATTTCAACTCATAAAACTATGCGAAAAACGAACAGTACATTCATAACTAAATAAAATAACAAAAAGACAAAAGAAAAATAAGAGAAATATGGTTATTATTATGTGTATGATTTTATTGTTTGGAACACCATGATCACGGATTCAATCTTGTAAATCAATATTTGTAATTTTCTTCCCCAATTTATACTTAAAAAAACAAAAATAAAAAATTGTTGAAAATGCTTGGCATGGAGCGCCAATCTAAGACTTTAAAATTAGCTAATTGCTCCACGTGATATTTAAAATAATAATAATAATAATAATAAAACTAAAGAAAAAAAAATCATTACCAGTAAATACAAAAATTTAAATCGTGTTGGATCTAGCTGAAAGTGAGTCAATTATTAAAGTGACTTTTTATTCAAAATATTGGAAAAAGAAATTTGAATTTATAATCTCAACGTATATATATTATTTAGATACAAAGGGTGGCTTTTAAAAACGAATTATAAAAAGCAATGAATATTAGCATTGGAGATATTTTATTAACAAAGAAAAATAAAGTAATTTTAAATAATCGGCAAAGCAGCTTTTGCGAGGAATAATAATAATAATAATAAATAAAGACACTCTTTCTTTAAAAAACAATTAAATAAATAATCCAGTCTAGCCACTTGCAAGCGATGGTCTTGACAGCCTGGAATAAAAAATAATTATTATTTTGCTATTAGTATTTTTTTTTTAATTTTTGAAAAGAAGACATATTTATTAGTCTGTCAATATAGTCTTTCACCCAAGGGAACTTATCTTCAAATCAAGATTTTCATAAATTTCGGCCAACTTCAACCAACCTTGTTTTTTTTTTTTTTTTTTTTTTTTGAAACAGAACATCTGTTAATCAACCAACAGAAGAACAACACCACTCCTCCTCCACGCAAGAGGCCACCAAGGGGGGGGAGCCCCCCTCCAAAAAGCAAATATCTCCTCCATAAAGGTAGGGAAAAAGTTTCAAACAATGGACTGTTCACCCGAGCTTTTGGCAAGTAAGTCTGCCACCCTGTTACAAGATCTATTACAAAAAAAGAA
>JBBMEG010043492.1:30299-56040 GCA_037832605.1 Cyclanthera cordifolia | reverse complement strand
AAAAAAAAAAAAGGACGCGCGGTGGATGAGAGTAAGGAAAAATGAGAAGTAAAATTGCAAAAATTTCGTGGAAAGTAAGGAGCATTGCTTGGGTCTACCTCGTTGTATCACCACAAATTCTTCTTAACTGTCGCCAACCAATCTCATCTCTCTTCTCATCCAACGGCCCATATTATTTGTATTTCTTTTTTCATTTTTTATTACAATTTCATTTATTTAATCCTAAATAATAATAATAATAATAATAATAATAACAAAGATGGACCAATTTGATAGATAAATGCTGGGCTTGAAAATTTCAAAAAAGTTGGAATCAAACCCTCTTTCTTTCTTCTTCAACCTTCTTCCGTTATAATAATCCAAACCCTTTCTCTTTCTTTTTAACTGTTTCTTTTTATTTATTTATTTATTTATTTATTTATATATATATATATATTCTCCGAATTTATAGAATCCATTCATTTTAATTTTGAGCGATTGTGAGACTAAAGCCAGAGGAATCGCTAAACATGCAATCTGGTTTCACCGGCGGTGGAGCTCCGGATTTCTATTCCGCCGGCGGCAGATCCATGCCGAACCCTTCTCAGCCGAATGTTTACAGATCGCAAATCTCCGGCGGCTCTTTCATGGATCCGGCCGCCGCTCGCCAAATACCCTCTTCCCTCCTCGGAAAACGGAATCTTGCCGATCTTCACTCTCACAATCAACAGCCTTACCGTAATCTTCCTCTTGACAATCTGTTTCTCCGTTCCGTGAAGCCCAGAGGATTCAATCAGCCCATTTCTCCTCTTTCTAATTTCGATTTCTATTCCACTATGTCTCTTCCCTCGCCGGATCTTCAGTCCCACCGTCTCTATGGGGCAGCCTCTGCCGCGATTCTTCGTCCTGCGGGAGTTCCCGTGAGGGATTTGCAGAATCTGGATTCTGAGAAGAAGATGATGAATCATCGACTTCAGGAATTGGAGAAACAGCTTCTTGAGGATAACGATGATGATGTTGATGGAAGCGATTCGGTGTCTGTGATTACCGGTTCGACGAGCGCTTGGTGTGAGACGATTTCTAATCTGATCAGTCCAACGGCGGCGCAGAATCAGAAGCCGGCTTCGACTTCGCCGACTTCCTCGGCTTCTTCTTCCTGCTCTTCTTCTACGTCGTCATCGGTTGCCTCTCCGGCCACCGATTCTTGGAAGCAATCTGTAATCGAAGCTGCGGCGGCGATTTCGGAAGGAAAATTGGAGGTTGTGGATGAGATTCTTGCGCCGGTCGTTAAGATTTCGAATGCGAGGGGAAGTTCTGTGCAGAGATTGGCAGAGTATATGGTTTTAGCGTTAAAATCGAGGGTGAATCCGGCGGAATTTCCGCCGCCTGTGATAGAGATTCACGGCGACGAGCACTCGGCGGCGACTCAGTCGCTTTACGACGTTTCTCCCTGCTTCAAGCTCGCGTTCATGGCTGCGAATCTCGCGATTCTTGAAGCGATCGGGGAAGAAAATGTTCGGAAATTGCACGTTGTTGATTTCGACATCGGGAAGGGGGGTCAGTACATGAATCTGATCCACCTCCTCTCCGGCCGCCAGAAAGCCAAGGTCGCCGTGAAACTCACGGCGGTCGTGGCGGAGAACGCCTCAGACGAGAAGTTTAAACAGGTGGGCGAGTCACTGAGTCAACTCGCAAAAGAAATCGGCGTTGGATTCAAATTCAACCTGGTCAGACACAAACTCACCGAGTTAACGCGCGAGTCACTAGGTTGCGAACCGGATGAGTCGCTCGCGGTTAATTTCGCATTCAAGCTATACCAGATGCCGGACGAGAGCGTGTCGACAGAGAACCCCCGCGACGAGCTCCTCCGCCGAGTGAAAGCACTCGTCCCGGCCGTGGTGACAGTAATGGAGCAAGAATTAAACATGAACACGGCCCCATTCGCAGCTCGAGTGACCGAGTCATGCATGTACTACGGTTCCCTTTTCGACTCGATCGACTCGACCGTGCAGTTCGATCACCCAGACCGCGTCAAGGTCGAGGAGGGGCTCGGTCGCAAGCTAGCCAATTCCCTTGCTTGCGAGGGACGTGACCGCGTGGAACGGTGTGAGGTTTCGGGAAAATGGCGGGCGAGAATGGGGATGGCTGGGTTCGTGTCGAGACCAATGAGTCAAAAGGTGGCCGAGTCAATGAAAACTCGGCTGAGTTCAGGGTACCGAGTGAACCCGGGGTTCACTGTGAAAGAAGAAAACGGAGGAATTAGCTTCGGTTGGATGGGTCGCACTCTCACCGTCACAACGGCATGGCGTTAGTTAATAACATCACTCTTTGCTATGTTTTTTTTTCCTTTTTTTTAAAATATTACCTAATTTTCCAAAATATTAATATTAATATTATTAACATTTTCCCGAGAAAATAGTAAGGAAAATACTACTGGGTAGTGTTTGGATTCCGAGTTGTTGTTGTTGTTTTTCTTTTTTTTTAATGTAAACTAAAAAAAAAAAGGGAAAAATTGATTAATATTTTCCTAATTTTGGGTTGTGTGAAAGGGGGAAGTTTGGTGAAGGTGCCAACTTGTTGTAGTGTCTGATTCCCCTCTCAAATTACCAAACTTGATGGGCCCCACTTTTATTTTCTTTTTTTTTTTTTTTTAATTTCTACATGTTGGCTTTTGATTAGTGGGTATAATACAATGTACATTAATTCAATTTTAATAGTCGTTACAGTTACCTAATTCAAAAGTCAATTAGTTTTTTTTTTTCGAAATAATTAGGGGGTGGGGGGGTTTAATTTTTAAATAAAGAGGTAATATTATCGTAATTTATGATAATTAATGCAAAATTTAGAAGCGTGTAACGCATCATAAGTGTAATATGGAGGAAAACATTTAATGGTGGGAGCTGGTAACTTTTGTAATTTACTCACGCATTAATTATTTCGTATTATGTTTCAATAACTTATTCAATCTTATTACCTAAAATAAAGTTTTATTAGTACGTTTCAATCTATTCGTAAGTTTTAAATTGTATTACTCCACGGTAATTTTTAATGATCATGAAATTTATTAACATATTAACATCTTTTTAAACATATTAAAATAAATAAAATATTAAAAAGTTTAATAGATCTCAGGCTAATACTTATACATTCGCATAAAAGGCAAAATTTAATTTAATTGTGATCTCATTTATTGAAAGAATCTTCTTATATGTAAGGATTGGTGAGCCCCTCCTATATGTTTCCACTTTTTTTTTTTTTTTTTGTCTTTAATATTTTAAAAAGAAAATTTAACCTATGCTTTGAAAAAATAGAATTTTATTTTTAACATCGAAAAAATTTAAAAAATAGACTATGTTTTATTAAGAAATGGAACTTAGAGATTGAATATAATCCATATACTTTGAAATGAACCTTTTGTGAAATGAGCATTAATCTAAAACAAAAAAAAAAAAGTTGATGATAAAAATATTTTGTTAAGGGCGGTGTTTGGGTGCAGGATTAGGGTGGATTAAGCGGGTGGTTCAATGCTTTTTTTTTTTCTTTCATTTTTCTTTTCCAATCCACTATATATATTATATTAATTATTTTCAATTTATGTTATATAAAAAAACAATGTTCATCACATCAAATTAATTTTTATTCATTCTCATCTCAAAATATTAACATCACATCAATTTTTATCCCTTTACAACTCTACACCCCAAACACATACTTACTAACACTTTTGTTCCCTTCCCTTGTCCGTACAGCCAAATGCACCTAAGACTTAAATGTTAATTTTGAAACTTTTATAGTTTATGAGTTTTTTTTTTTTTTTTTTTTTTAAAGAAGATTGTAATAGTTTAAATCCTAAATTAATGGTAGGAGTATTTCTTAAACTATTGGTAAAGTTTCAAAGTGTTTTGAAACGTTTCAAATCTTGTGGGTTAAAATATTATTTTGGTTCTTACGCTTTGAGGTTTGTTCTAATTTGATCCTTAAACTTTTAAAAGTTCAATTTTAGTTATTGAATTTTCAAGTTTGTTCCGTTTTAGTCACTTGATTTTCAAGTTTGTTTGGTCCATAAACTTTCAAATGTTCAATTTTTTAGTCCTTAAATTTTAAAATAAATTAAATTTTGTCATTTGTTAAATTTGTTTGTTAAGCTTTATTTAAAAATTAATCAACTTTCTCTATACATTTAAGGAAATATTTTCACATATTTTATTTATTTATATTAAAAATGTTAACATTGTTGAACAAATTTTTAAAATACATCAACTTCACATTTATGATAGGGAGATTAAAATTAGATATTTGAAAGAAAGTTTGGGAACGAAAATTAAACCAACTTTAATTAAAAGTTTAGAAATCAAAATGGAACAAACAAGACAAAAATAATATTATAACTTAATTTATAAGTAATTTAAACAAGAAAAAAAAAAGGGGAGAGGTTATTATTATTATTATTATTTAATTAAGTATTTTTGTTTCAAAAAAAAAAAAAAAATTAGTGTAATAATAATAATGATAATAATTTATGGTAGAGGAGAGAGTGTGTGTTTGTGTGCAGTTATTGTGGAGCCCAAAAGAAGGCATTTGGGTTTAGCATCTGAAATGACTTGACATGCAATGGAAGCACATTATTTTATTTATTTATTTTTATTTATTATTTATTTATTTAGATGGGAAGCACAGAATTACTAGTGCTTATCACAACTTTATTCCAGCCAAAAAAAGTACATTTCTATTATCCCTGCCAACCACTGGTGTTTGGATCTTAGGGTTGATAAGAGGAGAGAGAGGAAGTAGAAGAAAAAAAAATTGAATAATTTGAAAATATAAAATATTTGATCGAGAATTAGTATGTTATGACATATTTGAATACGATAGAAAGAGAAAAGAAGAGATAAATGAAGAAAAGTAAAAATAAATTAATGATTGATCTGATGGACTCAGGCTAGCAAAGAAGTAGTTCTGGACTCAAGGATCACAGCGAGGAAATTGAGAGGTGATGAAGTTGTAGTCCTCCTGAGTAGCGTCTTCAGGAGAGATATTGGATTATTGCACCAGTATCACGGGCACACTGCAATATTCTTGATCTTTATTATCCTGGGCTGAAGTATAGCCATCGGCTCCGCTTTAACCTGAGGATCATCTTCTGGGTACTGGGAAATTAGAACGAGAAATGATCTATTTCTTCCCTTTCCAATCATTCTTACCATACCAAATATAAATTAGAGAGAAAATAAAAAAAAACTTTTTTTAGCATTTGTGTTTGAGAGAGAATATGTTTACTTTAAATAAAATTTGATATAAAGTTTGATTTGAGATTTGATAAGATGTTAGTGAAAAATTGATACGAAGAGGTTGATACAAAAATTGAGAAGAGATTGTGATTTACTTAAAAATAAACAAATAGTTTATTTGATAACTAATATAAGTAATTAACTTTATGTTATTAATTTTATAACTAATATAAGTGGATGGATTGAGTTATAGGAAGTTTAATTATGTCACATCCAATTTTATGCAAGTTGGGAGATTATTAAAGTTGATGTCGTGCAGTCTTGCAATACACACACACACACACATTTTCAGTATCATCAATTAAAATTTAATAATAATAATAATAAAAAAAAAAAAACCATATTGCTATTTCTAAATTTAATAATAACATTTTATATTTTATATCCATTATCTCAAAATTTAAGGTAATTGGATGTGACCTTAGTTTAAACATTATTATTATTATTATTATTTTTTGAAGAGAGAATATTAACTAAAAAGTGTCCTATATATAATGATTCGTTTGGTCGAGTAATTTTATTATTATTATTTTTTAATTTTGATCGACTAATATTCGAAGACAAAATTAATCAAACATCTTATATAAGTGGGTAACTACAAAGTTTAATTTTCATTATCTTAATATTGTAGAATAAAAAAGAATTTAAATTTTCAAAATAAAAAAAATCAAATAAAATGAGTTATTTTATATTGAAAATAATATGTCCATGTCTCTTTCAAAGAAGGCCCGAGCTTGCCCCTGTTCATGTATCACTCGCTTTGTAATTTTCGTTTGGCTGACGTGCTCGCAAGATTAGAGCAGGTGTCTCACGATCGTTTTTCAACTATAACGAAGTTGGATGGAAAAAAAATAACTAATTTTTACCTGAATTATGACACGAGTTCAAGAAATGATGGGAAGAACTTTATTAAAAAGGAAAAACAACGCATAAATATCCAATGAAACGTTTTAAAATCTTGGACTAAATTTGGGAAAAGAGTGAATGAATTGGGAGACAAATTATTTATTTAGCATATTCGAAAATCAATTTTCCTGACACCACCCTGCAACTTTTTTTTTTTTTTTTTTAATTCAAATATATGAATTAAGTTATTTTTATTTTTATTTAAAAAAAAAAGAATTATTAAGTATAATTAAACTCTAGTTTTCGACCGAGTTAAATAGTTGGGGGATTGTATTATTTGCAGGAAACAGCTGAAGGTTTGGTCCCCGGTTTCTGCCTGCTTTCCAAATTAATCAATTTTCAATATTCCTGCGTCGGAAAATAATTTATATTATAAAGTTTTTTTTGTCTTTCTAATTATTGAGGTTTATTTTTTTTATTATTATTATTTTTTAATAATGGTCGTCAGTCCAATCCAATGCAGATACAACAATTGTTCTTATAATACTTTGTATGTTATTTGAGATTAATATTTTAATTTAAATTTTGTTTCATCCTATGTTTGATCTATCTTGTTTCTTTTAATTTTAAAAGTTTAGTTTTTGAATTTTTTTGGGTTCAATTTTAATTTATAATCTTAAAAAAATTGTTTACGTAAATTTGAAATTTTTATATCTATTAAAGTTGGTTCAACAATATTAATAATTTTAATGTAAGTAATATGATAGTTTTTTTACAAAAAAATTAATAAAGGTTTTCAATAAGGATGAAATTTAATTTATTTGGAAGTTAGTTACAATATTTGAAAGTTTAGAAATGAAAAGAAATAAATTTAAAAGTCTAAAAAAAAAAAAAGGAATAATTTGAAAATTTGTGAATTAAAATTATATTTTGAGAGTTTAGAGATCAACTTCAACTAATGTCGTCTAGGAACCTAAATGAAATTTTAATCAAAAAAAATATATATATAAAAATATATATATATATATATATATATATATATATATATATAATAAATATCAATGGATTTATTAGGGTAAGGTGCTTGACATTAAAATAAATAAATAAACTCATGTATTGAAACTTTGTATTGAAGTTAAGTCATCTCTCATAATAACTCCAAGAACATAAATTCATATATCTTTTTGGGGCTCATCACCTTTTTTTCAAAAAAAAAAAAAAAAAAAAAAAAAAAAAAAAAAAAAAAAAAAAAAAAAAAAAAAAAAAACTCCATTCTACACTAAAATAATGGGAATTTAAACTAAAATAATGTAAGAAAAAAAGAAGATTTAGTTTAGAGTGAAGTGCAAAAAAAAAAAAAAAACTTTCAAAAGTTTATTTGTTAAATTTATTTTTTTTTTATCTTTTTTTTTTTTAATTTAACCTTTCTCATGGTTGTGAATTATAATTAAATAGTTAATAAGAACAATAATTTAGTATATAAGATCTAAAGGGTCAGTGGCGCAATAATTTCATTATTTCATGTTAATCGGTCAGTTCAACACCAGTATCACGAGTTTCTGAAAGTTGATATTTGCCTCTTAATTTATTTGAGAAGAGTTATGCCCTCTATCTAAAATTTAAAAAGTGAAATGAATATCAAACGTGACCTAACTTTATATCAATAAGTTAAGAAATTCATTATGATTTTATTTGATGTGGTGTGGACTATGAAAATGATTTGAAAATCTACAAAGTGAAATATTTTGTTAAGAAGTCAATGTTTATTTAATAATGTCTGCTTTCAAGCAATAATCTTATGAAATTCAGACACCCTAGGTTGGGTGCAACTCATTATATATGAACATTTCAATTATTTTTATTTTTATACAACAACTGGTTCAATCTCACAATATTTAAAAATCAAGAAATTATATATATATATATATATATATATATATATATATTTTAATGAAACTATTTATAGATATGATTACTATAAATTGGATTGATAAAAATAAAGGATTGTTATTTTAAAACTTTTTTAAATAACAAATTCATGATTGTTCCTACCCCACCAACAACTTTAATTCATGGGACTTTTAGGAAAAAAAAAAAAAAAAAAAAACTAATTTTTGTTATGAATTTGAAATTGATCTTGGATTTTTGTGATCTAAAAAGAGAGGTTTATTTATTGTTTGTCCCAAAAATTAAGGGAATCTGAATGGGACAATTACTTTTATTTGTGCTTTATGTAACTGCAAATTTTAGCCTTTTCAACCTGACAATCATTTTTTACCTTTGAATGGATAGAATAAACAACAATACTATTCTTCATCTCACCATATGATTATATCTAGGGTTAAAAATCATTTTAGGGTATCAACTTTAGGGTGGGTTTGTTTTTATATAGATAAGAACGGAATCAAGAAATTAATGATCGTTTGAAATAATTAATTATTTGTTTAGAAATTGATATTAGTAATTGTTGAATAGTCGATGATTGGAGGACTCCCCACCTTAACGACGTAGACGCCCCCTCAAGATGGTGCCTATTTGGGACTCGCCAATCGAATCAGATATCATTTTCATTTTATAGGAACCGAATACTCGTTTGGGCTTAATGGACTCTGATATCAACCTAGAAAGTGTGGAGATCCATCTCAAAACTAATTGACAATGTGAGGAATAGCCCACCTTGTGTTATATATGATTGGAAGACCGATGTGGAATATTATGAGATCTCAGCATACCAAAAATAATTGTCTACTTCCATTTTTACACTTTTAAAATAATTAAATTCTAGTGTCATTGGGTAAATAAGGACGTTTTTTTTTTAATTTTAATTATATCATTATTTTTAAATGCTAATTATGTTATGTTGTGTGTTCATTTTTTAGTTTAACCATATATATTACACCTACATCGATCTTAGAATTTAATGCAGCTATACCTAAAAAAGGACACCAAAAATGCCATCGTGGCACTATCGAGCCTAGGAGGCAAGGTGGTGAGTCAGCATCTAAACATATTTAGAAAGCTCTTGTTAGTAAACTCATGGGGAGGGTTCGCTTGTGCTGATTGGAGCCCAAAAGAATCTGGTGGCTTCTTCTGCTATGTTGATGGAAGGTCTGGCTGTGAAAGAAGGTCTAAAGAATATCCTGGAAGCGTTTCATGGTCCTATCCCGTTTATCTTGGTGGAATCTGATTCTAGAATCTTTATTAATATTCTTAACGGGATTTCCCAAGATTGTACTGAGTTCAACAATGTTGTTGAGAATATTTTTGCGTTGATTCCCAAGTTTCAGGGATATCGTTTTCCTTTTGTAAGCGAGGTTGCAACCGAGCTGCTGATTTATTGGCCAACCATTTGGTGGTCCCTAGATCTTTTTCGTTGGGTTTGGTTGTTCACTTTTTGGATGATGGCCAGGTTTGTGTGGATTGGGAGGATTGTCTCCCATCTGAGGTGGTCTCTGTTGTTTTGGTTGAGCGTTCTGGCTCCAGTTGATTAATATATTCTCTTTTTCAAAAAAAAAAACTCATGGGGAGGAACAAAATGCCTACTTGGCTATCAAGTTCAAGCCAGGTGAAGTGGTGAGTCAAATAGTCAACCAAGCTGTCATGCTGACATGGCAAGATGAAACAATGAATAAGCTGACGTGGAAGGTTTAAAATGTTACAAATATTTTCCTTTTAGAATTTATTTATATGTTCCGACAATGGTAATCTTTTAAAAGATTGCAACAGTTGCATATTCCAGTAAATAGAAGTTATGCTGCAACAACGACATTTCCCCCACTCTAGCCAAACGCACCTGTTTAAAAACAGTTTAAATATTGAACTTTTTCCATTATTAATATATTTTTAGAATGGGTTATCTATGAAAATAAAAATATAACTTAATTAATTAATTGTATATTTATATTGGAAAAAGGTTCAAATCCTCTTCCACATGTAAAACAAAACTTTTCATTTGACCATGTGACAAGAAACGCTTCTTGTCCAACTTCATCCCCACAAGCCCTACAGACTCTTCTTTTTCTTTTTCTTTTTCTTTTTTTTTTTTTTTTCCTTACAATAAGGCATCATTATTATCTTAAGGGGTAAAAAAATGTGGGAATATTTCTATATAAAAATTAAGTCAAATTCAAATAAAAGTATGCAAAGAGAATCTCTGTAGAAAAAAATTGATGCTCTCTCTTTTTCCTCTGTGATAATTTTTTTTAATATTCTTAAGTTCTAAGGCAACTTATTTGCACTTTAAATATTTTAATGGGATAAACCACGTTTACTCTATAATATTTTTTTTTTGTCAAAAAAATTAATAAGAAATTATTTGAAAGTGAGAATTATGAAATGAACTAAAGCATTTTGGGTATGTTTGACTACGTCTAGAAAGGAAGGAAGGTGATAAAAGAAGAAAGTAAGAATAAATTAATGATTGATGAGATGGAAATCTGGCGAGATCATTTCCCTTCTCTTCTCTTCTCTTCTCATCTCATCTCATCTCACTACTCCAAACGTAACCCTTTCTTCTCCGATTCTCCTTTGAACTGATTAGAAGTTTTTAGCCTTTTTCAAGAGTCAAAAGTTTCTGAACATTTCTGTCTCCCCAGTGTAAAGTTCAGAAAAACAAAGCTATTTTGACCCACTTTCAAGGTAAAATAACAAACCAAACTAATATGCTTATTTAGGCTTCTGTTTTTCATATTGTCCTTACAGAACCATCATGAAATTGAGAAAACTACAGCAGTTCTATTCTTTATGCATTCTAGTTATGCAATTTTTCATAGTCATGATCTTTTATAACACTGTAAAAACATACCTTTTGAAATTACGCTGCTGGATCGAGCGCTCTCCCGATCGTCTAAGTCGAATACAATCTTTGTCTTTCCCTTCCACAACGACAAGAAAAAGAAAAGTATGATCCTTTCGACAGAAAACAAATGCCATCTTTCAATCTGCATTTTGATCGCCTGGAGCATTGAAATTTGAATGTCGTTTGACCATATGGATAAATTTCCAAAGCAAGAACAGATTTTCCAACTGCTTTTACAATTCATATAAACGTAGCATTGTCTTATTATCATTATTCGTAAAGATAAGCTCGGACACTGTTTACTAATACACATTAATTGATTTGTATGATTGAGCCCATGCATTAATTAGCTATAGATTAATCAATTATGTAATCTTCATTTTTTAAGTTTAGTTTATATATAGAAAACTTGTAGTAGATAGCAAATTCTAGGATCCTTAATTTAATTACAACTTTTTAAAAATATTTCATACAGCACAAAATCTTTCAATTTTCACTACTTTCAATCAATTTAAAATGAATTTGATTGAAGCAATCATTTTTAGTACACTTGAAATATTCTAAAATTTTGACCTTCATCAAAAATTCCATTTATATGTAATTTAGGTCTGCAAATATCATGTTTAACATCTTTATAAATAAATAAATAAATAAAATAGAAGACATGTTTGACATCAAATCAATAGGGCAAACCCAACGCTCCTCTGTGGGGCCTTATGTAACTAATTTTGATAGGATTTTTTTAAACTATTTCACACATAAATGAAAAGTTCTTGTTTCCTATTAAAAAAAAAAAAAAAAAGAAATTGTGGTAAATGTGCTATTCTCGCAAAGTAATTATAAATATAGTCAAATTTTAAAATATTTGCAAAAATAGTCATTAATATACATTAAAATACTGTATTACAAGAAAATATGTGAATATACTCATTAATACAGTGTTCAAATTTGTTAATATATTTTGAAAGTAACTATATTTATAGTTATTTTCTAGATTTGACAAGTTTGATAAGTTTTTCTAAAAAAAATGAATATGAATATTTAAGAAAACTTACGTGTATACTCTACATACGTCTGAGAATCATCAACCCAAACCCGATGCCGAGAAATGTAGCTATTGCAATACCGAAAATGCCAGCAAGAATTGCAGGAACCACCAAAGATCTCCAACCCTTGGCAGTTGCCATTCCACATGCTGTTGTTGGGCCTCCAATATTGGCATTTGAAGCAAGAAGTAAGAGCTTTAAATCAATGCTGAATAGCTTTCCAAAACCAAGAATCACAGCAAGATGGACTGTAACTTGAACTAGAGCAAACATGAAAATACTCGGTGCATTGTTGATAACATACCATACACTCCCACCAGCACCAACAACCGTAAAGAATACCTGTTCAGGTCAGATCAAATTAACTTTCACATGTTTCTTAATTAACTTTAAATCTCATGGTCATGCTATGTTTAATCTCCAATTTTACAGAAGATTTTCTATATTTTAACTAGGATAGAGCATTTCCATTATTTCCTGGCCTCAAATTTAATCTTTTCACTAGCGCAAACAAAATAATGAAGTCTTATTTGAGGCACAAATTGCAGGATCATGTTCATGACTTTCCATAAGGGAGCAAACTTGGTCCCAACATGTGTGGGTTTTTTTATGGGGGTTAAAATACTATTTTAGTACCTAAACTTTAAGGTTTGTTTCATTTTGGTCTTTAAACTTTCAAAAATCTAATTTTAGTCCCAACTCTTAGACCTTCAAGTTTGTTCCATTTCGATCCCGAACTTTCAAATGTTCAATCTTAGTCCTTAAACTTTCAAAATAAATTAAATTTGAACCTTATTTAAAATTTTTTGTTATATTTTATTTAAAAATTAACCATCTTTTAAATTAACCATCTTTCACTATAAATTTAAGAAATATGTTCACATGTTTCTTTATTTATATTAAATTATTGACATTGAATCAATTTTAAAAAAACATCTAACTTCAAAATTATTATAAGAATCAATTTTAAACTTTAAAAAAATTCAAGAGACTAAATTGGACTTTTGAAAGTTCAGGGATTAAAATGAAAAAAACTTTAAATTTCAAGGACTAAAATTAAACTTTTGAAAATTTAGGGACTAAAATGGAACAAACCTCAAAATCTAACGACCAAAATGATTTTTTTTTTTTTTTTACCAAGTTATAATGGCCGACCGTTATTGGTTTTATTTGTTTACTTCAGGTCCCACCCAACATGTACTTTTTTCAACCAAGTCAAAGCATAAGCAAAAGCTCATAGAAACCTTCCCCCACCCTCTCAGTATGCAACGGAGATAAATAAAGCTGAACCGAATCCATAGGCTAGACAGAGCAAAAGCATATATAACTTTTGGCCAGAAAAATCGAAGTGCTCTCAACAGTATTACTGCAAATTTTTTGGTGGTTATTAACAAGTAGGAATAGAAAATGAATCAGTGCTTTTGTAAGTAATGCAACTAACTAAAAATACATACCTGCATAAGAATCAGTGCGATGGTATCGGCTGCAGGTGCTAAATAACTAAACTGTTTTGGAAGAACGGTAGCTAAAATGACAACAACTGCAGTTATTCCAGGGAGATTGGCACCTTGAATTTTACATCGGCTTGTAATCCACGTGACAAACTTGCATATCACAAAGGAAGTAAAAACAGCCGTGGCAGTCTGCAACACGGGGAGCTTCGTGCCGTTATCAGAGTCCATGTCAGTTGTAGCATCTGAGAAAGTTTTCATGTTTTGATTGAGAAACCATAGATTTGGTAGTAGGAAACCAGGAGGTGCAGTGCATTATGCTATTTTCTCCAAAAACTTGCAATCTTCAAAGGATATAAATAGAGCAAAGGTTACATTGCACATATGGTTAGTGGTGCAACTGCAGGATGGTTTATCATTTTTCTTTTTCTGAATAAGAAACCAAGCTGAAAAGGGCTAAAAAAAAACTAGCCCACAAAAGAGTACACACCCTAGCTACAGAAATAGATAGAAGGAACCATCAATTAAAAACTAGCCCAATTCAAAACTGAGTTTTCATCAATTTTTATGTAAGACTCAGATGCAGAATTCCCCGAAAATGATTTGCATGAAACTAAAGCTAGAGGGAACCATGTACCCTCGGTTGATGTCGGGGGTTCAGGAGGTGTTCTAGAAGCCAATGCAAATAGGGCCACAAAATATAAAGCGCTGATGACATTGTCAGCAGCCACTCCTGCTGCTAACACTGATGGAGAAACACCGAGAGCCTCTGAAATTGCAACATAATTAACAGCTACATAGATCAACCACGAAGAAAGGCAAAAAAAGAAAAAAAGAGTTGAGTCACATTAACCAGATATATCATCAGAAATATCAAATTGAGAAAAAAAATGATTTGGAAACATCAAATTTAGAAAATATTGGAAAATATATGAGTGGGATGTACATGTTTCATCGTTCTAGCTTCTAGAAGACATACATATGAGAAAAACAAGAGAACACCCTAATGATGGCATGGCACGGTGAAAAATATTTAGTCTATGGCTGCAAATTCTTTTTACTGAATATAAATTAATATGCGATGAACGTTAATGAATCAACGAATGTGCTCCATAGACAATTATGGTTGTGCCAATATCAATATTCAAATAGCTAAGTTCATATGTTCATTTCTTTGAGATTCTTAAGGGAGCATTTGGGGCAAGAAGAATCAAATGACTATGGGAAGAATAATTCTCTTATCCACCTTTGGGCTACCAACGATCATTCACTCATAATAAATACTCATTTCCCTCGTAATCTCTATTAATTCTCCCATAATCACTTTTCATTCTTCTCATACTCATTATTTTGTTCCGCATATAATCATTATTTGCACCCCAAACACAAATAATCATTCCCTTCGCATTCTTTTCCATAATTTCACTATATTCTCATTCTTCCCATAATCATTATCATTCTCCTCGCCCCCAAATACCCCCTAAAATACTTTATAATATATTCAGACATAGGATATCTAGATAGCGAATGGAGGAGAAGAAATTACAGTCACTTTTCCTTGCTTTATTGCACAAGGTGGATGCCTATAGTTAATTTAAATTAATTTTCAGAAGGTTGCAAGAGAAATTTTCATTTCATCAATAAGTATCGAGTGTTTAAATTTCATTTGGCTATAATATCTTCTAGTTTCAATAATGCTCTGAAAGCCCTGCTTCGGTTTTCCAATAACGGTGGGAAATTTTTTTATTAAAAAAAACTTCCAATCTGGGAAAGAAATAGCTATGTGGTAGTGGTCCCAAAACTTCTCTGCATCGATTTAAAGAGCAGAGAGGTTGGACTTGCAACATCTCTCCCACTAATGGGGCTGCTTGGCCAAATGATGCTGACAGGTTTTGATATCATTCAATGAAAAGAAGTTGTCCTGAGTTAATTTCATCTAACCTCGTTTCCGTCATAAAGGCCTAACTTGAGACACAAATACAGTAGTAACAGGGCTAAAACTTTCGGACAACTTACATCCACCAATATAACTACCCATGAGAGCAGCAGCTATTTTCCAATTGTCAGGACCAAGTGATCTCATAGGCACCACGAGAAATGCTACCACAGTTCCTATAATAGTCGCAACTGCCATCCACGGAAAGAAAGTAGTTAAGAAGAAACAAGCAAATTTAAAGCAAAGCAAATTATTCTGAAAATCAGGCTGTCAAACGGTTAATTTAATTGTAAATATTAGTTTATATTTATTTTCTTCAGCTTTAACTTTTAACTCATGTATTGAATATCTGACATCTTCTAAAAAAAACATATCTGACCATAAACTTTCATTTTTCGAATTTTATTTTTTTCCATAACCCACTGGCTTTCAAGAAATTTCCAATTTCAAACTTGTCCAATCGTATGCAAAGCTAAATACTATAAAATCATAGTTTAAAACTGCCATGAACTCTGAAATATAAAAGAATAAATTTTTTATACTGGAAACAATACTTGCATTGCATTGATGAATGAAAAGTACAAGAGAGAGCCTGTCGATATGGTATATATTTTTTTCTTTTAAAAAAGATCAAATTGAATTATAACTAAAAGAAAGTGGTTTCCGTAAAAGTTGTCTTAAAACAGTGCTTTACCAAATTTAGTTTTTATTTTTATTTTTTAAAAAAAAAACATATCTTTCTTATTTTGAACTTGTTGGATTTAAGTTGACCGTAACCAAAGTCCAACAAGGTGAACAAATGATATGCAATAAACTCGCACGAAGTAAGACTAGTGGGAAACTATGGATGAAATTTAGACACATTGCAGATTACTAGCTGGAAGAGAAAAGCTAAAAAGTTGTGGAACGGTTATGCTATAAACAAAGTTCGTTTTCAACAAAAGATAGACGTTTGAAATTTCTGCACTACTGTTAAGTTCTTTGTTCCATTAAACTTTTTGTGTTAAGGTTTTCCTACATTCTATTTCTGAAGGAGAATAAAGAAGGTAAAGGAAAGAGAGAACGATAAAAAGGGGGAAAAGCTTTAATCAGTAAATCCAATCTGAGTGGTATGAACTGCAAATAAAAGAACAAGGAATAGAAATTGACCATTAAAAAGAATTATCAATTTTTACCTCAATCAGCAAAAAGTTAACATAAGACTGTAACGGGTGTAATAGTCAATGAAAAGTAGATTCACAACTAATTTTTCGACATGAACCTTTAAATCATTAATGCTTCAAAACTCAAAACAGTAATCAAGAAAATAGATTGAACTACTAGTGCTGGCAAGAATATGAAGACAATTACTTACCTGACCCAAGCATGAACACTCCAAGTAATGTTCCAGTGGATCTGATAATATGACGCATGTCTGCTCGAAATAGTAGTAATGGAACAGATAAAGGAAGCAGAAATTCCATAACAATTGAATAAGGCAAAGCTTCATAGGGGATTATGCCAAAGTTGCTGGCTGCCAGGCCAACCAAAGTGCTAACCAAAGCAGCACTTACTGTGCTACCAATCTTGGTCTTCTCGGACCTTCAAAGCCAAATTCACAGAGTTATCCCGTATAAGTTTACAAACTAAACCTTTAATGTTCATCAAACATGCAACAAGAACATCCAAAAAGCAAGCCTAACAAACTTCTCTTCCATATTCTTTAATTTCCTCTTTTCTGATGGATAATATAATTAAATTTATCCAATTAGTCAATTTAAACTTTTGGATTGATTGATCATTCAAGATGGCTCAACATAGCATAAGACCAGAAAGTCTTGATTTCAAACCACTGTCGAATTGTTTCGGATCTCCACATTAATATGATATTGTCTACTTTAGGCATACACCTTCGTGACTTTGTTTTTTATTTCACCCAAAAGACCACATATCAATGGAAATAGTTTTCATCACGTATATACCCATGATCTTTCCCTCTTCTTACCAATGTAAGACACTTTGTTTGAATCTCAATATTACAGACATTCTCAAAATTGTCAAACCTAGAAGTGAGGAGAATATTGATTGATAATTATCTCAATCATCTACTTAACCTTCTAATTTGATGGGTGATTTAACATTATTTCAACACTTTATTGACCTGAATCCTTCGAGGGGTTTGATTAAGCAGTACGCATATTGCTAACAGTATGATTCAAGAATAAAACTAAACTTCTAGTCCATTCATGTTTCCATTTCAACTCTTACTGTATCAAGAGCATAACAGAAAAAGAAACAAAGTCTCACAAGCGTTTCCCCTGTAAAAATCCACATCAAAACAAACACAATCCGACACCAGAAGCTGCATCACATGTATTCTTACAATGTGGCTTTCATTGGCAATAAATGTAAGTCGCAATCAATATCCACATCGAGCTAAATAAATAAGATTCGAGAGAAAGTACCAAATCCCCAATGTGGCAATGGCAAACAAAGCAGTCCATGTGCCCCAATAATCATCTGGCGCAATTATTGGATGCCTCAGCTGCGACCTAACCTTCACATACCGAGTCGAGCTACGGTATCTCGAGGAAGACGAAGGTGATAGGAGATTTCTGTCACCGATTCCTCTCCGAAATGAGGAATTAGATATTGAAGCGAGAGCGGGAGAAGAAGGACGCCCATGGAGGAGAGGTAGAAGCGAGTAATTGCGAAATGAAGGTAGCTGAAGCAATGGAAAATGAGGCGCGAACATGGCTGGGTTCTTTAAGGACGACGCCATTGATGATGAAGTGATAAGAGACGTTTCTCCAGTTCAGTCTGTATAATATTTTTTTTAAGGAATAAGGAAGGCGACAAATTACAAAAGGGAGTGTTTGTTTGCACAAATAAGTTATTACAATTACTCCTCAAATAACTAGATTGCTATTCTAAAAATAATTATTCAATTTTAATATTTAAAATAATCATTTATTTTTATTTATTTAAGATAATTATTTATTTTTAATTATTCAATTTTTTTTTTTTTTTTTGAGTACAAAATTTTCATTTGTAATTTGTTGTACAATAATGTACAATTCTTTATTGTGTAAAATTATGAACTTTTAAATTTATCATGACCAATTCATCTATTTAATTTATTTGTTTACAAATATGTATATTCATCATTTATATTTATATATATATATATATATATATATATATATTTTAATATTTATCGTATGCTTTTTTTTTCAATATATCAATTATCAAATTAAACATTTTAATTGTTTAATAATCAAGAAAATTATGTTTCCTCTATATTCATAATTTCTCAAACTATGGTTAATGAATTTAAAAAAAAACCATTTTTTTATAACACTTTCTTTAACAATATTTATAATTTCTTATGTATTTGATTTTTTTCATTATTATATTCATTTGAAATCTTATATATAAAAAATATATTCGTTAATATTACTGTTTACTTTGATCGTTTTTTGTTTGGAGTTGCTCTGATCATCTAAATATAACAATTTTTAAATTTCATAAATAATGAATAAAATAAAATAAAAACTTTAAATATATTTTGTGAATAAGAAAAAAAAAATTTAATAAAATATATATGAATAACGCATCATATTGTTTATTTATAAAATTACTTATTTTATAAAATTGATTAGCATAGAAGAATAGTTTTTAATCTCATCTTTCATAGCTGGTTGATTTTTGGAAGATCGGTATCAACCATGAATTCGAATTTTGGAGGACTTGGAATGTCTTGCAAAGAAGATAACGAGTGGAAGAGTGTTGGTGTTGTGCACCGATACTCCAACACTCAAGTTAGTTATTACAAGAATGAAAGAGTGTTTGGACTCAATTTGATAGAGATTATTAACTATCCGTTAAGACACTGAGAATACCGAAAAAGATAATAAACAAGAACAATATATTGAGATACTAATAGGCGTTACAATCCCATAGCCGTTCAAGAGGGCTAGGACTCTCCCAAAGTCTCCCTTTCAAGACAATGCTAAAAACATACCCCCTAAGACTCCAACCTCCCTATTTAAGCACAACATCATCACTAATTACAATCATGCCCTTATACATTAAATATTAATATCAAAAAATCTATCTTATACCTAGGGATCTAACAGTATCATACCTCGTAACTCAAGATTTTTCGATAATTTTTTAAAGCAATCCAACATTCATCTCACTAATTGAAGAGTACAACTCTATCCAAGAAAAAAACAAAAGTTAAAATTCATGAAGGGTTATAATCTTTTAACTTGTGGGCGTAAGAGTTATAATTCGGTCTATTATAAAATGTTTAGAACATAATATCTTTAGTTGTAAAAATTAAAATTGAATATTTATAGTTTGATATTTTATATAACGTTTATATGAAATATAAGAGTAGGGTTCTACTAATATCATGTACTCAATTCAACGACATTGTAAACCTAATGATCAATAGATTCAAGGGTTAGAGTATTCGCTACTCTTGTTGTAACCTCAAAAAGAAAAAAGAGAAAAAAAAAGTAAGAAAAAACAAAAATTATAGTTAAAAAAAAAAATCATAAATCCCTATGATTACTTCCCACCAGAGTTCGAAGAAAAAAAAGAAGAAAAAACACATATCCATTATATCAAACCATAAAGGTACGACCGTACGACTGTACGAGTATGCCAGCATCATATTAAAGCTAAACACTGCCACCAGATTTCCCTATAAAAGAGGTTTGAGTAAATACAATCTACCAACAATTTCACAGTTACCTTCAACATCAGGATGTTTTGAGCGAAGACTTATCAATATTATCTCAGCAACCGATGTGATCTTGCTTCAGTTTTTTCACACTACAGCTCTCCTCTCCTCCTTCCAAAGTTCTCAACTTATTCTTTATTGCAGCAATTTTGTCACTCCGAGTCATCTGTCCGTAATTGCTGCCACTGAGTCTTGATTTGCTCGACTCGCCAGCTTCTCTTGAAGTATCATCAGTTGTGTTGATCGGGAGCTTATCGCTTGCAAGGCGTACGACCAATGGACGACCGCAAGCTAATTTTCCATGCATCTTCTCTTTAGCCAATTTAGCTTCCTGCATACTCACTTTACAAGCAGATATAAGAAACTGCTTGACGGAGGCTGTGGAAGTAGTAAACCAAGCAACTTACCTCCTTGGAGCTGTATTGAATGAAAGCAAATCCGCGGGGCTCTCCACGCTTCGGACCACGAGTGTGCCACAAGAAATTCTCGGATATTATTTTCCCAAACGGAGAGAACATTTTAATGAGAACCGCTCTGAAACAAGTTGATACAAACTTCAATACATGAGAGCAAAACTAGAAGACAAATACACTGCAGATGCTGGGACAATAGTTTTTCTTACTCTGTAATCCTGAGATCAAGATTACCAATATAAAGTTTGCTTTCACACTTCTCGTCAACAAAACTACTTGAATCCTGCGGCAGCCATTTCATCACAATGTTATTATACAAAGTGTTGTATCGTCACATCTAAAAAATGAAGTCTACATAGCTATAAATTAGGGATTAACACACACACGCACAAAAAGGGTGTATTTAAGATATCATATTGAGACTTGGATACCTACTTTGTAAAAAAAAGTGGATGCATAAATATAGAATCTGGATTATACCATAACCATAAGTTAGCCAGTCAGCAAGTTCAATTCCACAAAGTATAGAGGTATTTCTGGATTTCACAGCATATCTGCACAAATTTGTATAGTAAACAACTTTAATAAGATTGCTTGTTTGGAGACATACAAATGGATGCAAGAATACTTGATTAAATTAAACTGACAAGACATAGTAAATAGATACCCTCGAGTCTCGAAGTTTTTAATACAAGACCAAAACATAACACCAAACACATATTCTGGAAAGTGGAAATAAATTAAGAGAACCCATATTTTGACATGAGAAGTTTGGAGAAAACCTTCAAATTTAATCATATCAAGTACATTTTCATAACAATTAAAAGGCAAACTATCCTTTAGCGGCCTCGTTGGAAGAGAGTTAGGAGCAAATCTCTAATTTTCAGTTATAAAAAACGTAGTTTTTGGATAAATCCATAAGTTGTAGGCTCGAATAAGAACATTATTATGAAATCAGAACAAGAATCAAGATAAAAAAATGTCGATCAAGAAAACAATCAAGATAAAAAATGTAAAGAATGTAAGACAGAACCCAATGATTTACATGATTCATTAACTGTGTTGGCTATATCCACAAAAAGTAAAGATAAAAGAGTGTATATAGTGCAATCTCATAAAATCAAACTACAACTAAGTGTCATAAAAGCTCAAATACGAAAACATAAACCTAATTACAATTTTGTTCGGGGTAACACCATTCTTGGACCCGGGATAACACCATTCTTGGACCTGACTAGTAAACAAGTTTCCGACTACGTAATCTTCGTAGTTCAAGGCATATCTAAACAAACACTCAAAACATCAGTGCGATTCAACCAAATCAAAGCAAAAACTAAACTGCGAGTAAACGAAAACCGCATCAATTTCAAGAACCGGATGATAAGCAAAACGAGCATAACTTTCAACATAGAAATTCGAAATGAAAACGGAATCATCAAACGTGAAAAGGGGATATCGAATATATCGACTACAAAGCAATAAGATACATGAAAAGGGTCAATTTCGGAACCATCACTGAAAACCCTAGAGCTTGGAGATTGGAAAAACATAGAAAAATGGAATGCCGCGATGGTGGTACACAGTGAAGAATGAAATACTTACAGATCAAAGGTTAGAACGCCGGTTTGATTGGGGAATTGGATTGTTGCGTTAAGGCTTTGGATCAGTAGCGATTTTCACTCGGAGGCCGTCGTCCGACGTAACGATATTGGAATTTGTACTTCAACCCCAAGTTCTTGTGTTTATATCGTGAGAAAACGACATGTCGAAGATAATTGGAAATTAAAATAGTGAATTAATTTATTGTTTCATTTTGACAATTGTATCTTACAATTTATCTTGGCTAAATGTCAAATATAATGAATTCTCAAAAAAAAAAAAAAAAAAGTCAAATATAAAAAGATTCATTGGACCAAAATTAAATTTTAGAGACAAACACAAATAAAAAAAAATTAATATTGGCTCATTACATTATACGAGTTTCATATTTGAGGGCATCAAATGGTGAGTCGATGGAATAATAAATTGAATGAGTGGTTTGTGATATGTGTTACGCTCCAATATGTTGAATTATTTTCATTTTATTAATAATTAGCTGATTCAAGCTATATTCGAATGTTTAATATTAAATATCATCTATTTTAGAAACGAATTATTTAGAGTTTATTGAAACTCTTAATTATCTAATTTATAATATTGATAAATACTCGAAACCTCCTTCAAAATATAGATTTTGAGTAGTAAAAATATTTTAAAGTTTATGTACTCCTTAATAAATATTTGAAAATATTTTTATTCCAAACAAAATGGATAAAGATAATACTAAAATATTTTATTTATCTAATGATAACAATACTAGTTGATTACTTTTTTTTGTTTAGAATGGGTTGTTAGAATTTTTTTATTTTTTTTTAAGAAAATAATCATTAGACATTTTAGATGGAATTAAACTTTATAAAGTTTAGGAGGTTAGATTGTTAAATATGGTACAATAATTTATTTTTAAATTCATACTTAAATCATCGTTTTCAAAATTAAGCGCTTGTAGCTCAGTGGATAGAGCGTCTGTTTCCTAAGCAGAAAGTCGTAGGTTCGACCCCTACCTGGCGCGTTTTTCTATTATTTTATTATTTCTTTTCTTTTTTAATTATTCATTTATTCGCGTTTATTTCATTTCTTTTTTAATTATTCATTTATTCGGAAATATTATCTTCAGAATATCGCTCATCTCTCTCGCAGAGAAAGTCAGATCAATTCGATTTTCACTGTGAAACTTAATCAAATCAAGCTCCTTTCTCAGTCTTCGCCCTAATTCTCAAACTCTGTTGACGACAATGCGAATCCTTCAACTTCTCCCCAACAATCCCAATCCATTTTTCTTCAACCCCTTCCATTCGAAAGCCCTAACATCTTCAATTACCAATCATAAACCCTTTTCCAAATCTCATTCTTCCACCGCCGTCAAATCCGTCCTTCAATGGAATCGGAAGCCCGAGCTCTCCGGCGACACTCCTCGCGTCGTCGTCATCACCTCCGGCAAAGGCGGCGTCGGCAAGACCACCACCACTGCCAATATCGGCATTTCCTTGGCCCGCCTCGGCTTCTCTGTTGTCGCCATTGATTGCGACGTTGGCCTCCGGAATCTCGACCTTCTCCTAGGGCTTGAAAATCGCGTCAATTACACGGTTGTTGAGGTTCTTAATGGGGATTGCCGGCTGGACCAGGCTTTGGTGAGGGATAAACAATGGTCGAACTTTGAATTGCTTTGCATTTCTAAGCCCAGGTCGAAATTGCCGCTTGGTTTTGGTGGGAAAGCCTTGGTTTGGCTTGTGGATGCGTTGAAATCTAGGCAAGAAGGTTGTCCTGATTTCATTATTATTGACTGTCCGGCTGGAATTGACGCTGGTTTCATTACTGCCATTACACCGGCTAATGAGGCGATTCTTGTAACAACACCGGATATCACGAGCTTGAGAGATGCAGACCGAGTGATAGGATTGCTCGAGTGTGATGGAATTCGGGACATTAAGATGATGGTGAATCGAGTTCGGACGGATATGATCAAGGGGGAGGATATGATGTCTGTGCTAGACGTACAAGAGATGTTGGGATTGGCTTTATTGGGTGTAATTCCTGAGGATTCAGAGGTAATTCGTAGCACAAATAGAGGGTATCCTTTGGTATTGAACAAGCCACCCACATTGGCGGGGTTGGCCTTTGAGCAGGCAGCATGGAGGCTTGTTGAACAGGACAGTATGACCGCCGTGCTCGTCGAGGAGGAGCCAAAGAAGCGAGGTTTTTTCTCTTTCTTTGGAGGCTAAGAGATCAAATTCTCTGCAAATCTGTGCTGCTCTCAAGGGGCATGTATAAATCGGAGTAGAAGGATTTTGATAGCTTTAGAAGAGCAGTTGCAACGGCTACCACTTGTTCGAGAAGAGATGCTACGGTAAGTAGTTCTGTATAGTTGTTGTGATTCTGATTCTCTTGATTTTATTGGTAGATATCTATACATTAGTTTCAAACTCTTGTCTTGGTGCTTATTTTTGTCAGTGAGTAAATTTTTCGCCATTTGATTTGAGGTACAATTGTGGTGATATGAATAGCTTTGATTGGTTTTGGGAGCTCTTATAATATTTGATGTAATGAAATCTCTTGCTTTCCTTTCTGAACAACTTTTGTGATTTTGGGTATGTTTCCTTACATTGTAGATGTTCTGTTTCAGCATTCTCTGTTTGTAGTTTCATGGAGTACTTGGACTGAAGAAACAACATAATCTTTAGGAGTGGAGATCAGCTTAAGGCCACTTATTGTTGTGTGATACTATTAACATAGGCTGTATGTGGAGAATAGTATTAGATCAGTAGGGAGTATTTTGGAGAATTAGCTAAAGATTTTTGCTATAAAGAGTAGGATTAGGTGTAATGCCCGTAGTCTAGGATTTGGACGAGGTCTTGGAATCCGGACTTGGTCCCTATGGGCACTGGCATTCCCTAACTCCCTTGCGACTCGGCCACGTCACCTACTAACATTTACCACTTCTAAAAGTGATGACTAATCCCACAGATCAACCATGGTCCTTTCAGCATGTTTTTTCCTCACTTACCTGCATCTTAGATAAATTCTAAGGTCACCCAATCTATGACTACTCCAAGCTATGCACGTTGTTTATTTGTGAAGTTTATACAATTGAGCCACCGAAAAGGAAGGTGCACGTTGTTAGTATAGGTAGTACAAATTAATTCTTTCAAGCTTTTCTCAACCGTGAGATTATATTCCTCAAGATATCTCTCATTTCGATGTGGACTCAGTTCATTCATATACCCCTTCTAAACTCGGGCGTTACATTAGGGCCCATAGTTAGGGTGGAGAATTTTGTAGATGAAGTGTCATTGATGGAGAGAGATTAGCACTCTCGAATTGATGATTTTTTTATTGTTTTTTTAATTCAACAACGATTGGGTGAGAGATTCAAACTCGTAACCTCTTGGTCACTAGGTTGTATAAGATGTCACTATCTACTCTCTTTGAAAAAGCGGTGTTAATTTGGTGTTATTTTTAATATCATACACTTGTTTTGTTTTCTTTCATTTTTCTCAAGAAAAAGTAGAAGAATTAAGATGTTAGCGTAACTGTTGAAGTTGTTATCTCTTCCCACAGAGTTCACCAGCTATCCAATAGGAAGCAGTAATGATTTCTATTCATGAATTAGTTAAAACCAGTGTTTTGAAATTGTAAGGCAACATTATTAAATT
>JBBMEG010043492.1:9866-22688 GCA_037832605.1 Cyclanthera cordifolia | reverse complement strand
ATAAATAAATTATAATTATACACAAAACCACAACATAATCTTGAAAAAAAAAAAAACTATATTTATTAAGATAATTATACTCAATAATTTTTTACAAAATTAATTATAAATATAAGCAAATCTTTAATATACAATTATATAATTATTCCTACGTTTTAATAATGTATTATAAATATTCATTAATGACAATGATTGACATGCATTTCTTGTTGTTGTTGTTGTTTTTTTTGTAAGTGAACGTTGAAATTATATCCTTTTTTACATTTGACTAATTTAATGAATTTTTCTTATTTATTATATGATTTTCGCCCTAATTAATTTAATTAATAAAAAAAGAGAAAAATTTAAATTAACTAAAACAATAGTTAATTAACATAAAACTAAGATGAAAGACATCTATTTGAACTAAAAAATTACTGCAATTTAACAAAAATTTCTTATTTATTTTCAATTATGTAACTAAAATATATTTTTTTTTTCTCTCTAACTAGCCATCTTCCATTAATTAATTTACACGTTTTCATATTTTTAAGAAAAAATAAATAAATTAGAAAGAAAAAAAAAATCAAATAAAATAGAAGAAAATTCAAAACAATATCTCAACTAAAATAATAGATGAGGATGACTATTTACTACGGAGCGGGTCAGTAGCATAATGGTTTCATTGTTTGGTATTATTCTAATTCAATACCAACAACACGGGTTTGATCCGTGAAATGACTATTTACTTTTTGACGCAAAAAAAAAGAGAGAGGTTATACTTGGCATGTTTTTTTTTTTATATATAAAATAGTTGGTAAGTTTGAAGAAATTAATCATTGCTATCAAAATACAACCCCATTAGCTAAAATAATAATGATTATTATTATGTAATCAATAATTAATCAAATGCATACAAAAACTAAACAAACAAAGAAATATATTCACACATAAATCAATTAAAAAAAACAAAAAACAAAAAACAAAAAAGGGAAACAAGATGCAAAATTGAAATCTCGTCCTTTATATTCTTTCTATATACGTTATATTTCCATAAAACAAAACCAAACGAATTTTATTTGTTTTTAATTCAAATTTAATGTTACAAATAAATATTCAATGAGATTTTTTTTTAATATTATAATACAATTAGGATATTGATCAAATATTGGACAAAAAATAAATAAATTATCTGATATATCAAAAGTTATATGTACATATTTTGGTGAATAACATGAACTATTTTTTTTCCATCACTAAATTTTTTTTTTTTTTTTTTTTATCAAATCATACAAAATTAATTTATAATTTACGTAAAATTTTATATAAAATTGCTTAAAATTTTTTGAATTTTAATAGATATTTAAGATATTGATTAGATATTAAGCGTAATCAATTAGGATTTTTTTAAAAAAATTTAATACTCTTTCCAAATTTATCATTTAATTATAAAATTCTCCTATAAAACCCTCTGTCTCTAATCTAATAAATCATAAACTAAAAAAAAATTCTGTAATCCATGGATCTTCTTCAGAAACCCACACAAGCACGTGTAATTTTTCTATTTCTTTTTTTTTTCTTTGGGTTCTCTGTTTTCTTTCAATTCATCAATGGGGTTTGCTTGTTCTTCTAGCTTTTTTTTTTTTTCTTTTGGTTTTTTCAAAACGAATTTTGGGTTTTTGTTCAAAAACCAATTGGCCGTTCTGTTTTCTCAAGAACAGATTTTTTTTTTTCCAATTTTGTAGTTATGGGATTGTTACGGAAACAAACAGAAACAGAGTAACATTTATTTTCCCGAGAAACAAACAGAAATTGAAAATTCAATGTATTTATTTTTCCGGCAGGTTATGGCGGCGAGAATCTCGGCCGTGATTGTATTGGCATTGGTGACTTTGGCCACCGTTGATTGCAAAAAATCGTCAAATTCTTTGGAATTCCCGGCGATAAGTTGCCGGAAACACACGGCATTGCTGACGGAGTTCGGCGGCGTCGGCGACGGAGTAACTTCGAATACGGAAGCGTTCCGTAAAGCGGTTGAACATCTGAGGCCACTGGCGGTTGACGGCGGCGCTCAGCTGATTGTTCCGCCGGGGAAGTGGCTGACCGGAAGTTTTAATCTGACCAGCCATTTTACACTTTTTATTCATAAAGATGCACGAATTCTTGCTTCCCAGGTTCCACCCTATTAAACTATTTATCTAAAATATTTATATTTTTATTAAAAAATTGAAATATATTGGTTAGATTTTCCGAACTAAATACATAAATAATCGATATTTAAATTTGATAAAAGAAAAGAAAATAAAAGTGGGTATGTGATAAAAATATCATAAATATTTTATAAAACTTGGAAATTAAATTAAAAAGAAAAATAAAACGAGACAAACAAAATTAAATTCAAAAAATTGGAATTAAACATATATAACTATTTTTTTTAGATGATTATGATGTCTAAAAATAATAATAAAAAAGAAAAAGGATAATAATCAATTGATTTGTACGTATCACATAATTAGTCTAATACAATCATCAACAAAAATGTTTATGCATGGTAAATGTTAATTGATTCTGTGTTTAATAAAATTAATTGAAATATATTAATTCAAATTTTAGATTTGTTATAGCTTATTAAATATTATTTCTTAGTCTTTATTTTCTATCATTTAAAAATTAAAAAAAAAATCGGTTTTTTGACTTTTTTTTTTATTTTTATTTTTTGAAATTTAGTCATGATTTTCAAAATATTTTCAAATTTTTAGAAACAAAAAATTCAATTGATTATCAAACAAATAATATTTTAAAAAATTAAAAAAACAAAATAATTATCAAATGCAATCTATTATATATATATATATAAATAATTTTAGGTTATTTATGAGTTTTGTACATATAATTATTTTTCTTAAAATGAAAAATTAGAAGAAAAAAAAAACATTTTCTTGTTTAATGAATTAGACAAGACCAACTAAAAAGATTAAACTCAGGAATGAAACTCTCTCTTATTTAGATAATTAGACAAACACCAACCAAAGAGATTTAAACATCACAGATATAAAACTACAAATTTTGTATAAATAAGATCACACATTCGTGTAGGACAAAAAAAAAAGAATTTGTACAAGGAATATGTTTTTTATTTAAAAAAAGGAAAACAATTTAATTAAAATGAATGAACCAAAAATCGATAGGTTCTATTTTATTTTCAAGTAAATCGATAGGTTCAATTCGGTGTCAATTTTCACCGAAAACCGACATTAAACAACCCTATATGTTATGGTAGAGAGAGTTAATTATGTTATTTAAGTTACTGGTAATAATTATTCAATTTTTTTATTTTTGAATTTTGAATTTTAGCCTACAACCACGATTCCAAATTTAAGATGTTAAATTTAATTTGAAAAGTAAAAAAAAATAGTTTGATTTGCTTTCGATTATGAAATTTTGTTAAAATGGACGTATTTAATTAAATGTAAATGAAATATTTGTAGAAAATTTGAATGCACTCTTAAATTTTAATTTTCAAATTTTTAAATTGTTATCCAACAGAGATGAATACATCGATTTTAAAATTCTCCAATAAAGAAACTCTAATTTTGAGTTATAATGTAGAATTAGAGAACTGATGGAAATTTGTAATCCAACGGTGCAGAATGAATCAGAATGGCCACTTGTCGCTGTTCTGCCATCTTATGGGAGAGGAAGAGATGCACCTGGTGGACGATACAGCAGTCTCATCTTTGGAACCAATCTCACTGATGTTGTCATCACAGGTGATTATTTCTCACTTTTGTTTTAAATTTTAAAATTCTTTAAGTCCGATAAAATTAACATTATTGTTGATTAAGTAATTAATTAGGTGGATATTAATTAAGAGTTAAATGATAATTGATGAGTAATTGGTGTGCAGGTAACAATGGTACAATCGACGGACAAGGTGAGTATTGGTGGGATAAATTCAAGAAAGGTGAGCTCAACGTAACAAGGCCGTACCTGATCGAGATCATGTACTCTGATCAAATCCAGATCTCCGATCTCACCTTCATCGATTCTCCTTCCTGGTTTGTTCATCCCGTTTACAGCAGCAATATAATCATTCAAGGCCTCACCATTCTCGCTCCAGTTGCAGTACCCAACACCGACGGCATCGATCCAGGTTCCCTTCATCGTTTTCTTCTTCAAACCATGCACATCAATCCATCTCCCTAATTCTGTCTTTAATTTCACAGATTCATGCTCCAATACTCGAATCCAAGATTGCTACATTGTCTCCGGCGACGACTGTATCGCAATCAAGAGCGGATGGGATCAATACGGTATCAAATTTGGAATGCCGACACAGAATCTCATCGTTCGCCGATTGACCTGCATTTCTCCTAAATCCGCTGCCGTTGCTCTCGGTAGCGAAATGTCCGGCGGAATCCGTAACGTTAGGATCGAAAACGTCACCGCAATCAACACCGAGTCTGCCGTCCGAATCAAAACTGCCATCGGCCGAGGTGCATACGTCAAGGACATTTTTGTTCGAGGAATGGTTTTATCCACGATGAAGTACGTATTCTGGATGACCGGTAACTACGGATCGCATCCGGATGGGAAGTTTGATCCGAAGGCGCTGCCGGAGATTACGAACATTAATTACAGAGACGTGGTGGCCGAGAATGTGACTATGCCGGCGCAATTGGAAGGGATTTCTGGAGATGCGTTCACCGATATTTGTATTTCGAATGTGAAGATTGGATTGTCGAAGAAGCCGAAGAAGGTTTTATGGAATTGTACGAATGTAGAAGGATTCACTAGTGATGTGGTGCCGCCGCCGTGTGCCGCGTTGGCGAAGACGGCGGAAGGCGGCGGATGTCCCTTTCCTGAAGATCGATTGCCGATTGAAGAAGTTCAGTTGAAGACTTGCTCTGTGAGCCTTTGATTTTTATTCTATTTTATTTTTTCTTTATGGAATAAAAATAATCAAAAAAAATTATATTAAGTTTCTCGTTATAAATTTGGATGGAAAATAGGAACTAAAATGAAATATAAACGATTTTAGAAATACCTTTAATGAAGTTTTTTTTTTTGTTCAATTAATGAATAATTTAAAATAATTAAAATTGGAATATAAATTCTAACGTCCGGGGTTAAGAGGGGTACATGAATGAACCGAGTCCACATCCGAATGAGAGAGATCTTGGAATATAGTCTCATGGTTAAGGCTTAAGAGAATTAATTTGTACTACCTATATCATCAAAGTGCACCTTTCTTTTCATGGCTCAATCGAAGAACTTCATAGTAGTCCTAGAATAGGTGACCTCCTAAGAATTTTTCTAAGGGGCCGGATTCCAAAATCTCATCCGAATCATGGGCTACAGGCGTTACATAGAATTAAACGCTACAATCCATTTTCAATGAAAATACTATCAACCAATTTGTAAAAATTTAGAGTCACGTAACCCTACTAAATCCCATTTGGCCGACAGAGTACAAAAAATTGAAAGTATGACATTATTTTCTCTCTTCCTATCATTCAATGCTCTACCTTTTCTCCGAGGAGTTCTTCTCTTTACCTCCAAACGCACCCTTAAACCTTTTAGGAGAATAAAGATACATTTATCCTTTTTCCAAAAATGTCAACGATTTCATGAAAATATCAATAAACAACAATGACCAATGATATGGAAAGTGAATTGGGAAAGTAACCCACAATTATTTACTTTGTACAACCAAATAGACAAATGACTATTTTGGATATTTCCCTCAACTCAAAGGTGAAAAATACAGAGCATTGGTTTGTTTTATAATTTAACTGCCAAAACTTGAATACAGGGCTTCCCTACCTAAGGGTTATTTCAACGACTCCATCTATACAACTACAAACAAAGCCCACGACAGGATTTGGTTGTTATGGTATATATACATATGGAGCTCATTAATACACCAGATTATATTACACAATATATATATAATGCAAGCGACCTCACAAACATTGCATACGTACTTGGCATGTTTTTCTTTTCAGGTCGTCGTGCTTTTATTATTTTTGGGCACTCCATGAGCATTGGTCGGCACTCTGTTGTGTTATTGAAGGTACACGTGAATAGCAGAATGATGTGTTCATCGTCTCCTCCCATGCCTTATTAATTGGATACCAAATTGGGTTTATGATCATCCACAAAGATGGGCTTACTGAAATCACCATGCTGGATAGGCCCCGAATCGATCTCGTACGATGAGAGCAACTTCCTCTGGAAATGGAAAAATGAGAAAAGCATAATAAGCAGGTCAAACAACTAATAACGTTAACATATTCATGAAGGAGTCCATATTACACTAATTGATTCCACCTTGTCTCATTACTCATAATAGAAAGGTGGAAAAGACCTCACAATCTTTATAAGATGATAGGGTTGGTTTACACTCCTTATTACCATTTTTTTCAAGGATACATATCACATAGCACATTAATCTCAAGCCGGTGTTCGGTCTACAAATATTAATCCAACCCAAATTGGTGAACCCAAAAAGGCACCGTCTTGAAGGGACGTGTCGAGAATTCACAACCTTTATAGATTATAGGACTACTCCTAGCTCACGGTACCAATAATTATGAATAGCCTGCATGAAGGAAGAAATAAATGCTAGTCGTTTTTATAGTTTAACGTAAAGGCTTTAAGATGCCCAACAGAGTTTCATAAAAAGGATAGGGTTAAGGGTCAAGGATTTGCAGTTTTAAAGCTGAAGCAAAACTGAAAAAAATCATAAACAAAGAAATATCAAAACTATGTTTTTTACGATCCAAGAACTGAAAAAAATCATAAACAAAGAAATATCAAAACTGTGTTTTTTAAGATCCAACAACTTGAAGTTTAAGATCTTCTGAACCGGAGGCAACGTTGCCCGTTTCTAGGCTACAACACTAGGATACATGGGAAGAATGAAGAGAGATGAATCTCAAACCTGAGACCTTAAGAAGAACACACCTTCAAGGTCCAAGTCTTCAAAACTATTTCCAAATGATCAAGTGGAGTGCAAAACAATCCGAAAACGAGAATAGGAATGACATTCTTCGCATAAAGGGAACAAAAGAATGAAAATGATTTTCAATCTAGGTGGGGGTAAGGGTAGTGAGCTTAACATAAGATGGGAACAAAAACAAGCATCTCCCATGGGAGAATCCTTTTGTTATCATATTCTTTATAAATAAATAAATATGCATATATATACAAACCGCTTAAGCGCAACTCGTCTCAATCTTTTACCTATATTGCTTAATCACATTATTTGAGCATGCACAAAGTAATCTATAAATCAGAGCCATTTTAACCCCAGGTCGTGTTCCCAAGTAGAGGTGTTTCGTAAACCGCATCTTAAGTACCTTCGGCAGAGCCTTCCTTAGGCAGGGTTCCCTTCCAACCAATAATTACAAAATCAAATTGCTCTTTAATTAATCCTTTCAAGTAAAGAATCAAGTGATAATAATTAATCCTATTAATTCTAATCACTTTTATGGATTATTAGGCTCTACCATTTTAAAACAATTTTAAAGATTATATTCACTTTTGTAGCATATTTAAAATGAATATTTTTTAGTTCTATTTTGATCACCGTTTGTTATCATATTTTGCTTCCTAGTAGTAACTAAATAAACGTCCCCATTTCTCCAACACAACTTTGTAACTAAAAACCAAAGCATGCACAGCCTTGATAATGGAAAGATTAGGCAGAAACAGGTAAAATTATCTCCCCAATTCCAAAAGAGAGAGAATGGTTCATAATCATCTATTCTTGCGTTCTTTCCCAGTATCTAGTTAAAAGAAAAATAAAATAGTAACATCTTAATTTGGATCCTAAATTCCAGTTTGGTTGAAACCCAAATACAATGTTCATAGCTTGCGGCTTGATACCACACCCCAAAACAAAACAAATGGAAAAAAGAAAGATTTTGAACGCATCTAGAAGACTAAGAAAATGATATTTAGCATTTTTATTAAATCATTTTCCACCCAACAAAGCACAAAAGAAGGGGTAAAGAAAAGTAAAGGATGATTTTGGTACTTACATGATCCTCAAAATCAGGACTGGTCAAATTAATAGACAAGTTTCTCATCAACAGCAAAACCTACATGGAAAAAATGAATATTATTTGGTCAACCATGCATGATACATATAATACATTTGCAAGCCAAAATTGCTAAATTTTCCTGTCTCTTATAATAAAAAAAAGTTAAAATCACACAAATATTAATGCATCTATCACAAATGTAAAATTCAGAGTCTTTATACAACTAAAGCAACAATGTTACGACGTAGAGAGGAAAAGATGGGTAAATCGTACAGTTTCAAAATCAATTGGGTCCATCCTCTTTAACTTTTGCACATGACCGGTAGCATTTGGGTCAAAGACACTGCCAATAAAACTGTAAACCTGAGTGAAATCTGGCAAAACTGCACAAGAAAAGGGCATTTAAGTATCAAAAAAGCAATCAAATACACATGAAATAAACACAACACTAGAGTTCACAAATATTGTCCAACTCCCGAGAGTTGGAGAAAAGTGATAATTACATGATAAAATCACAGGTCGCAAATTAGGATTAAAAAAAAGGTAGACTATTTTGCGGGCATTGAGAATGTAGACTATTTGGTAAAATCAATCTTGATCAAGATCTTGAGGCACTCCAAGAAATTACACAATATAAATTGAAATTCAATGTCTTAGTATCCTCCTACCTTCACGAAGAGTAGCCCATGAGCACTTCAAACTAATTAATGAGCTCCATGGCTTAGAAGTATATAGCCCCACATTTTCTTATTGAGTAGTTAAGTGCAATCTCTAACTATTTGCTTGAAGTGAAGTACATACAAATGAATGAGAGGATCACCTCTAAACGAATGATTGATAATTCCTTGATCAATTGTTTCCACAAGAGGGCGAGCTATTGCAGGGCTTTCAGTACTACTGCAACAATTATTTTCTGCTGTTGGCACTGTATGCACATAAAAACCAAACGAAGACAAGACATAGATAAACATTTTATAGAATACTATAATGGTAGACGCTAGAGACACGAAGAACTTCACATAATCCTAATAAGTAATACGTAATAGCACTTCCATCCTAGTCACCCTCTTATTCCTCTCCTTCCAAATTTCCCATGCTAGGGTTTCAAGACACCTAAATGCATCCATCTCTATCCAGAGTGACTCACTCATATTGTAAGAAGTTGTGGAAAAAAATGGTTAAAATAGCATTTTGGTTCCTAGACTTGGAGGTTTGTTCCATTTTGGTCTCTTGGACTATCAAAAGTTCGATTTAAGAAATATGTTCACATATTTTCTTTATTTAAATTAAAATTATTAACCTTATTGAACCAAAATATCAAATTCAAATTTATTATAGGGACAATTTTAAACCTTTTTAAAATTCTAAGGGACTAAAATGATTCTTTTTTTTGAAAATCATAAGAACTAAAATTAAACTTTCGAAGGTCGAAGGACCAAAATGGAACAAACTTGAAAGTTGAGAGACCAAAATTTAATTTTTTGAAAGTTTAAGGACCAAAATGGAACAAATCTCAAAATCTGGCGACCAAAATGTTATTTTAACCAAAAAAAATTATGATTTCAATGAATCTGACATTTGTTCTTGGTACCTTGTGTTGAATTGAGTGGCTGGCCAGAGTTTGCTGTCCAAGAAGGTACAGCTCCACCTGGTGCTGGACATGTAAACATTGAAGATGAATCTGGCCTTATAGCGTATTCAGGCTCAACCGGAGGAGAAGTTGACTGAAACGACCCCGGCACTTCAGAAGGCAATGAAACTGACAAATAGTACACATGAGGTTTGAGAGCCAATGTTACATACATCAATCTCATGGGTGACAGGTGGGGGAAACTAACCACTTTTTGAAGCCTTTTGAGGATACGGATGAGAAGCCTTCCTCTTCGGTCGAGGAGGAGGCAAGTGCTCGCCTCCTCCAGTTTTCTGAACTTTTAAGAAGTACTTCTGTGCATGACTACGTATCTGTAGATGGCACCGTTATTTTAGTTTTTCATAAATTAACAATTGTATGAAAAATTGCACAAGCCACATTGGATTCTAATAATTATTATAACTGCACATCTGAATTGTAAAAATTAAACTCTCAAACTTACAAAATTGGAAAAAGTGGACTTTGTGGTGAACTTACTTTAAAAATCAATGCTAAAAAGGATATTTTTGGAAAATCTATGGTCTTAGAGTTACAAATGTAGTTTATATGCTCAGCACAGTTAACTGGTTGCGATTGTTGTTTCACTAATATAAGGTGTATTATGGGATATCATAAAGACAACTTTCAACAAAATATAAAAGGGCTTGCCAGATTAAATATGGAAAATGGTGGTTTCTTTTGAAGAAGTCAATTCTTTTAAATTATGAAAGTTGAAGTGTTGTGGGCGCCTTTGAAAACCCATCACTATAGTTCTGAAGAGTTCTCTTAACACCCCCAAATAATGCAAGTTGCTGATAACAGGGATTCGGCCTCAATTACCTGTATAACAGTCTTTGATCCAATAAAAGCTTCGATCTTCTTCCAGTCGCGATCAAAACTGGATATGGAGTAACAAAAACATTCGAGAATCGTATTTAGTACATCTAAGAAAATAGAAAAAAGCAGCTAGTAGTAACAGTAACCAAATTTTCATCTGGTCTCTCCATTTCCAATTTTAAAATGGACAAGCAATACATCATATTCTAGTCCTTACACCTGAACTAAGGAATTTAGATTCACAAATTTACATCTTCTCTATTAACGACGATAACTCCAAACCTCTTGCTTGCCCACCTTTTCTAATGACTAATAACGACTTCATTAACCACTCAAAATCCCAATATTCCCTTGCCTTTTGTAACTAAACTAATTCATAAAAGCAAAAGCATAAATTATCAGTCTTACATTTAGAAAAACAGGGAACAAATTATATCCTAGTATAGCAAGAAGCATTTGATCTAACTAAGAACAGTCATAAACCAATTGGTAGATTTCATAAACTTATATTTAAAGAATTTTCCAATCACCTCTTGAAACCCAGATAAATCCTCAAACCGTTTCACTCATCAGAAACCCTACTCAAACCCCTGCCATTTCGATTATAATTACAATTAAAAATCCACTAATAATCACTTCTTCCCTCTTCCCAAAATTTCCCATATACCACAATATCACAAAACCCCTAAATTGAACCACAAAAACCCAAAATTATCCCCCAATTCCCTCGCATTCCTACCTCTACCAAGCTCCAACACTAAATAAAAATAAAACAAACCGAACAACCACCACACAGAACAAAGAGAAACAAGCATCGAATTGCAAAACCCTAAGCCCAAGAAAAATAAACCAATAGAAAAAATTGAGATAAAACAAGGAGGAGAAATGTACAGCTGAAGCGCCTCAAGAAACTTGTCGTGCTCAGGGTCGGTCCAGCTCTCTCTAGACTTGGTAATTGTGTAAGGCTTGCGAATTTTCTTGGACATATCCTCGGACGCCGTCGCCATAGTAGTGGTAAACGGTCCCAACCCCGGCAACGCCATTCCCGACGGATCCAAAAAGAACCCCTCCGAAGGATTGGGGTTGTTAGACACCATGGAAGAAGAAGAAGAAGAAGAAGAAGTTCAAATTATTACACAGAGAAAGAAGAAGAAAGTGCGTCGATGCAAGGATGTTAGAGAAAATAAGATTGCGGCTCTCTACTGTGGGCGGTTTCATAATTTATAGATAAACGTAGGTGAGTTATCACAGCAACAAACCGCTGATCGAAACGTGGCATTCAACTATTTACTTTTCTCTTTCAATAAGGGTGTGTTTGGGAAGGAGTAGTTATAATGATTCCAAGGAATTGGGATATGTTTGGATCTTCAACAGTATTTTAGTGTGAATGGTAAGAGTTGGAAAATGAAGGATAGATATATTTTCATTGTTTGACTCACTAATTTTTATCATATAATCACTAATTATTTTTTCTTTTTTTTATTTATTTTATTTTTCTATCTTATAGCCAAACGTGTTCTCAGTAGAAGAATGAAAATGATTCTTATTGTTTAGGTCACTGATAATCATTCATTCATAATTGCACTTCTCAATAATCACATTTTTATTTTTTATTAATCATTTTAATTTATCTTATTTTTTTCATAATCATTATTTTTACCGCACACATCAAATAATTATTTTTATCGTAATCATTCAATTCATCTTAGACATAACAATTTTTTTTTTCCATAACCATTATTGTTCATATTCTCGTTCTAATTCTCATTCCACCTATGATCATTTCGCGTTCACTTTTCTCAAACGTTTTTTTTAGGGAGAGAATACGGAAGATAATGAAAATGATTATTGGTGTATGTATGAATAAAATGACAAGCGATATTAAAGAACGTTTCTCGATAACACAAACAATGAGAATTATTTGTTCTCGTTTAACCACTTTTTATATTTTTGTTTTGCATGCATTCCACTGTAATTAATTCACAGGTAGACTATCACTCTAGATTAAAATACTTGAGCTCATAGGTTACTAAATTCTACTTAATACAGTTATAAGAATTTGATGATAGTTGTTAAGTGATTATAAATTAAGAATTATTTTGACTGATTATAAATTTAAATTTTAGTAATAACTCGTTTAAAAATGTTTATACGCAGAGAGGTTGTTATTAGTAATTTATTTAGATGGTGATTGTGTGTAGAGTAATTATAGTTCATAGCTTGGTTTGATGTAGTTATAAATAAAATGATTATTTCAATGAGTTTATAAATTAATGGTTATAATATGAATTTTCAACTAATATTTCAAATTTTCTCTATCATAAC
>JBBMEG010043481.1:0-18553 GCA_037832605.1 Cyclanthera cordifolia | reverse complement strand
TTTCAAAATCTTGTTTTCTTTCCATGCAAACTTATTATTTTTAATGAGAAGATTCGTAGACTCGAACTTTTAACATTTTGGTTATCAAGTCGTACTCGTACATTTGTCAGCTTTTCAATGCGAACTTCTAAAAAAAAAAAAGCAGAACTTTCATAAACTGCCAACAAAACATCCTAAAAGTCGTTCTCCAAAACGGATAAAACACATAAGGGGAGCGACTCCCTCTAAAAATAAAAGTCTTCCTTCACAAAAGAGGATCGAATAACAAAGACGTGTCAAAGGATGCCTTGAACAATTGTTTAGCCAACAAATCGGCCACCCTATTACAAGATATATTCCGATACAAAACATGGATATTTCGCAATGTGAGGGACTCAACCCAACACGGAGTCAAACCCCGAGCTTTAACATATTATGCATGCATTAAATAATACTAAACTCGCAGAAACATGCTAAAATAACAATTTCAATTACTAAAATAACTTAAAATCATAACATAATTCAAGGATTTATAGGGTACCCGAAAAAACAAATAAATAACATTAAAACCTATACTGATTATGTCTTAAAATCAAGGTTCATGCTTTAAACAATAAATCAAATAACAAACTTTAATAATGAACTCCATAAACCCTAATGTAGCTTGTCCATGGTCACACTAGCTTCAGCCCACCCATCCCGGTTCACCTGTGAGTACCTGGGGATTCCACAATGAAAAGGGTGAGTTAGCGAAAACTCGGTAAGCTGGGTCCCAGCACGGGATCTAACAAGAACGTATATATAACCAGAGAAACACAAAGTAACAAGATTACATAAAAACCTCAATCTTTAACTTTAACTAAAAACTCAAATCTTTAACTCGAAGCTCATAGCATAGTCTTTAACCTCAAATCTCTAATCTTTAAACTTGGTAACCTATATTAGTGTAAAAGTACCTCGGCAAGCCGAAAAAATATGATTGTTGCCAGACTTCGAACACTCACGCGAAATGGTAATCAAAGACCCTCCACAGTGAGATTTCACCCGACTCAAACAAAATCCTCCCCAAACAATGCTTCTCTAAGCCAAAGACCGATCGTTACCAACCTCTGCCTTTTAAAAGTTCCCATCCTTGAAATAATATTATGGTATTATTAGTGAAAACTTTACCTTTTGTATTGTTAGTGAAAATAATATTGAATGAATTGAAGAAATAATATTTATAGTAGATGACTATGAGCTATATGGAAATGTGACCCAAATCTCTCTCTTTAAACCAAGAAGGTGGCCATCTGAGAACCCAAGTTTGTAGGATAAGTTCATGTTCATTAACTTTTTCACTGATTTATTTATTTATTTTTTTTTTTTTTTGTGATATTCTTATACTGATATTAAGCTAGAAAAGAAAGCGAAGAATGAAGGTTAGATTTATTTCAATAATGCTTAATTTTTTTTTTAATAAATAAAATGATTATTAATGTAATGAATTATTAATGATTGAACTAATTTTAAATTTAAATAGATTGATGATTGTGGTTATTTTCAATTTTAAAATTTCAAGAAAATCTATAGGGCGAATTTTCATCTCCAAATATGGATTTTTTTTTGTTTTTTTGAAATATCGTCCATTAAAAGAAGGAATCTCATTTTAGTGACATGAAGCTAGTTAGAAAATTTATAAAATATGAGTAATGAACAAAAAAAAAATAGAGATAAAAAAGAGGATAGCTCTATCGACATCTAAATATAAAAATGATCACCAATATCTATATTCGAATCATCAATCGCTATGTACTGAAAAAATAAAAACTAAATAATCAAACTAGAAAACAAGAATGTGAAAACTCACCGGGCATTGAAAAGCCTAACAACCGATTACAATTGACGGCAAGAAATAATGATTTAGCCAAAAAAGAGTATAGCTCTCTTAATTTTGTAGAAAGCATTTATAATTATAAGTTATAATTTCGAATGTCTTCTTCGTAAATAATATTAAATAAAGAAATAAAAAAGAATAATGACATAACTAAGAGGCTATCTATTAAGACTCAAAAAAAAATCATCATGCTTTTTTCACTCTAAACTGTCTATCAAATTTATCACTTATCTATTAAGATACAAATGTTCACACATCAACGCCTTGCAAGAATCAACTATATTGGGAGATGAAAAAGGTCATCATGCTTTTTTCACTCTAAACTGTCTATCAAAGCTCCAAACCAGCACGAGTTACCTAGGTGGTTATAACTATCAATTAGTTAATAATAACGTCTGATTAGTTAATACTTTTGATAACTCCGTTGTAAATCTTCTATATAAGAAGCAAATTTACCCTTCAATCACAATTAATATCTTTTGGGCTGTTTGTTTTGTGTTTTTATTTAGATTTTATAAACGAGCTTTTATAACCACGTTTTAAAAATCTTATACAAACGAGCTATTAACACAATTTCTTCTTTATAATCACTCAAAATAACTCCTCATATCTAATCGCTCAAAATAAACACTCAACAATTTTCCAAACAAACACCCCTTTGAGTTTTCCTTTCTATTAATTTTCTTTTAAAATTAAATTTCATCTCAAAATTAAAATAACCAAATAATTAAAAATTAATCTAAAAACTATGTTATTTCAATTATTAAAAATATAAATATTTTTTTAAAAGATAGCGCAGTTGGTTTGGTTGAAGATTGTAGGCAGCCTTAAACTTTCAAAATTTAAAGTTAATCATACAAAATTTTTTTTTTTTTAAATCCCAAGAAACCTCAGACTATCCAACCAAAACTTGGATTATGTTGAGCTATTATATTATTATTTTCTTTAGATTGAGTTGACTAAAAATAATAGTATTATATAGTTGGATTTGAAGATATTGATAAAATACTATTAACCCAACCTTCACTATTGTATCCCAAATTTTTAAGTTTGATTTAAAAAAAAAATTTCCAAAGCCCATAATATTATATTAAATTAATAGAATAAATAAAAACCAAACTCAAAAACCAAATCTTAGAAACTATTTAGATGACTACAGCCATTGCAAAATTCTAATGTAATCGATGTTTACTGACTCGTATGTTTAAATTAGCGTAACAATTTTTACCTAATAAAAACAAATTAGGCAAAAATATAAGTAATTAGATGTTGATTCAATAGCTAAAGTTTTTCCCCATATTCTTATACATACAGTCATTATAGCTTCGACGAGCTAAAAAAAGATAGAAATCTATTTAATTAGATAGCATCTGATTATTTCTCTGACCGCCACCGCCGGTAACCCCCAATCACCCATTGTTCTTCTCTAATTTCATCCGTTGTACGCTTCCAATGAAATTCCTGTTTAAATAAATTAAGTACAATTTTAATCACTCCGACATGTATTTCATTTTGGTCAAAGTTAGTTTGTTTTATTTTTTAATTTTTAAATGTAAATGTTTAATTGGTATTTATAATAAATTTAGAGTTTATATTAATTAAAACTGATTCAATAATAATAGTTTTATTAAAAGTAATGAACCCAGGTAAATACATTTCTAACATTTTACTTAAAAATACATAGTTTTAGGAGAAATTAATCTAAAAAAAAAACCCATCAATAGTGGCTGATTTTAATATTTTTTAAAAAATTAAAAATTATGATTAAACATTTGAAAATCGATTTTGTTTTTTAGAAAATTTAATGAAAAATTAAACATTTGGAAAAAAATTTTAAAAAAAACTTCAAATTAATATTGAAAATTTAACGATTAAAATTAAACATTTGAAAAAAAAAAACCGAACTAATATTTTCTGAAAATTTATAGATTAAATTAAATATTTGCAAAAAAAATTCCATTGAGGCTGATTTTAATATTTTAAAATTTTAAATATTAAAAAAAATATTTGAAAAGTTTATGTAATAAAATCAAATTTTTATTTTTATTTAATGACTTTCTTTTATTTTTGTTTTGTTAAATTTTGGGAGTAATTTTCATTACCTCCAAGTTACGTCGTCAGCAAGTAACCAGTCACCATTGTTATCCAGGTAAGATAATCTGTAAGCGTCGGAATCCGTCTCATCTGTTACCAAACAGCACCAAAATCAGTACACAAAAACCAGAACAAAACCGCACCAATCCAGAATTCAGTATTCTCAAAAGGAACAAGAAACCCAATCTCACCAAACATGTACAACAAAGTGGCTTTGAGCGCGGCAAAACAACGGTATTGGCTCAAATCAACCTTCCTAGCAATCCCCACTCCCTCCATCTTCACCTTCACATATCGCAAATTAGAAGTATTGAATTGATCTGTGTTAAACCCGCCGCCGCCATTCTCCACCGCCGGCCTCCGTATCACCACCACCCGTCCCTGTCTCCGTTCGCCGCGCTTCTGCATAAAAAGCATCTTCCTCCTCTTCTTAAGCGGCGGCCATCCCACAATCCCATTCTCCTCTTCCTCCTCTTCATCTCTATCGAATCATATATTAAACAAATTCAACTTACACAATATCGAAGATTTCGCATTCGATTTCACATTCAAAAGTAAAGAAATCCAGAAAGGTGGACTACTTCATAATCATGGTAATTAATGTAATAATATTAGTAAAATCAATACTATATCAGAGTTCATTAAACTACAAAAATATTGGATCCAATATGTTAAATCGAAATCCATTTCAAAATTGGTGAAATAAAATACAGCATCTAGAATACGGAAAAGTGGAGAATTCTCCCATTTATCATCAATTAATTTTTAGATAATTAATGATACAAATTATATTATGGAATATGTTATTAAAATTCATTACTTAGAGATTTGATTCAATGAAAGTAAATCAAAAGGTGAAGCATATACTTAACATTTTATGTTAAAAAATGAATAAAAACGTGAGTTTTTTTTTTTATCAAATTTTTAGTAAATGAATATTCACACAATCTAATAATAATAATAAAAAAATACATAAAATGAAAAAGAAGAAAGCGAGGAGCATTAACGTACGAATGATCAGAGATGGAATGTGGATCATTAGCATCATCATCGCCATCATCGGGATGGTCATTCCAGAGAAGCAAAGGAAGAGTTCGACGAAACGCCGAAGAGGGATCGACGTCGAGAAGGAGCTTTTTGCGGGGGTGTAGATCGAAATCAAAGCAAGGGGAATTAACGAGATTAAGATGGAAGGGTTTGGTAGGGATTAGAGCAAGACTCAATTGAAGCTGATCCATAGAGAACAAAAGACTGAAGAATGAGGGAATTGGATTTGGAAAATGAAGAGAATTGTGTAGAGGTTTTAAAAAGGAAGGAAGTGTGCGTGCGGGCGCGCGTGGGGACAATGGTGGGGACACAGTGCTGGAGAGAGACGACAAAAAGAGTGTATCAATGTTCTGCCTTTCCCCGACCCACTTGCTTTTCTTTAACCCCACCTTGTTTTCTTAACCCCCAACACTTTGCCCCTTTCTTTACCCTCTTTAATCCACTCCTTACCCTCCTTTTTTTTTTCTTTTTATATAAAATTTCATTTATATTCCTTTGCTTCTTTTAGAATTCTACACTATTCGAGTTCAATTAATCAAATTTTAGTCTAATTCAATAATTAATTCAACTTAACGAAAATTTGGAGTTGTTTGGGTTGTCACAACCAATTTATAACCTTATTATTAATACTAATTTTTTTTCGCAATCATTACCGTCAAATCTCTCAACATATGTAAATAGTACATGTCTAGTTACAAGATATATTAAATCAAATTTGTAAATTGTATTAGAATGAATAACAATCCAAAAATTTGTGAGATTTTAATTTTATCATGGTCTAATGGTTGATAAGTGATTGAAGATCATCACTAGTATTCTAAGGTGGTGTTTGTTTGAGGCTTTTATTCAACTATTAAAAATGAGTTTTTATAAAATCTCTATACAAACTTCATCCAAACCAGTTATTACAATAATTTCTTCTTTATAATTACTCAAAATAAACGAATGTATAATTTTGCAAACAAACATCTCCTAATGTTATTATAATTTTGAAACTGTTTTAACTCAACAAGCAATCTAATTTTTAAAGTGATGTATTCCTTCAAACTTGTAACATATTTATCATAAATATATTTTTCATCAAACTTTAAAAGAACATTTTATCTATCTTACAAAAAAAAAAAAGGGTAGATATAATAATTAAATAAAGAAAGAAAAAGGAAATCTTAAGTTCAAATATTCAAATTGGCAACTCAAGCTAATAAAATCATTTTTTTTTAGCAAAAAGAAAAATGAAAATTTAAGAGAGTGAAGATACACGCCCAGTGTGAGCGTGAGAGATGTAATTTGATGGCGGTGGACAAATTTTAATTCTCTGCGTCCTACGCTTTCGGGGCTGGGTAGCCAAAACACGAGTAAATGGGTGGGCGTGGGCCATCTTAAAAAAAAAAAAAAAAAATTATATTACAATTTTTACATTATTATTATTATTTTAGAAGATTGACTATTAATAAAATACGTGTCTCATTATTTTTATGTCATTAGTATATCAATGTTCATGATTACCAATCAGTTTTTCTTTTTTTTTTTTTTTTAAATTTAATCCTGTTCTCTGTATCTAGGTGATACTTTGGGTTGCACAAAAATATAACCTTATCCGACCAGGTTCATTGTTCATCACTAAATTTATTTAAAATCATATATAAGATTAATTAATCAAATAAACTTATTGCATAATGATAGATTTATACTTGGTTACATTGTACGGAATATTACATTGAATTTAATAATTTTTAATATAAAAACAAATTATAGATAAGTTTGATAACGCCTTCATTTCTTTGTTGGGGGTAATCATATTCAACTCTCATTTATTTTAAATCAATAACATTCTCTATTTGTAGAAGTTTGTGTTCCCCTTCTTGAATTTGTATTTAAAAAAATTTAAAATTAATTATTATATACCTTTCATAACATGGTTTCTTTTGGGGATTGATGTTAGTATACCTTTCATCAAATTTGTGTTTGTTTTTTTTATGGAGATTAATAGTTATTGAATATAATTAATTATTTATTTAAAAATTAATATTAGTAATAATTAAATGATATGTTTGTTGAAGTAATTTGATTGAATATTTAATAAATAATTAAAAAGAGTTGTTTTATTATAAATACAAGTAATGTAAACCGAGTCTAACCGGTCACTTTCTAACAAATAAATGATCACATAATAAATTAACATCACAGTACAGATCGGATAAGCAAACGAGCCCTTCAAAATGATTATTACTAGCAAGTTCTTAATTAATTAATGTTTAAATTAATATATTTTAATTTTAATTTATTTATTGGATTTCATATTACTGCACGTGACACAATATAAATTATTCCATGAAGACAAGATTATTATAAGTATTTTGTGGAGACAGTAAGTGTGGTTATGATTAACAAATGTTTCCTTATTCCTTCTCCATTATGAGATACTATTTAGAGGGGAAGTGGGACAAAACATTAAGGAAATATGTTCTTGTCTGTGCCAAAGAAGACAGGAAAATGTGATTAACATGTTGTTTCAGAAGAATATGGTAAAATTAGATGTTTCCTAAGGTTCTGTTTGCTCCTTCAATTTGCTACACTTAATTTCAAATATCTCACTTGTCAGTTAAAGGATAAAGCTTTGTATTTATTTCTTATTCTAATTTTAATATTCAAATCTCTAACTGCTGGTAAAATCTTTGAACCACCCCCTCCTTTATTAGATTCTTTTGAGAATCTTGGGTAAGATTTTGCTTAATTTCTTCATTCGTACTTTGTTTTTAGTTCCATTTGGATTAAACCCTTCCCCCTTTTCTTTTTTTAATTATATCAATAAAAATTGTTATCTTCAATCATGTTCATGGTTTTCTAAATTTAAAAAAAAAACAAAAAAAAGGTGAAACTTTGGCAGTGGTTTCAAGTTTTTACATTCTTTTGACCATTATAATCTTGTAATTTCAAAAATATTTATTTGTTGAATTTTTTGCAAAATTTTAAAAGTGAATTATCTCATATCAAAGGAAGCAAGAGAGTAGTGTGCTTCAAACACTGAACTGGCTTTAATTTCAAAGTATCCCGAGTGAGAAGTACTTTAAATTTTGTATACTGGGTTACTGTACGCTTTTAAAAATTTAATCTCTCCTTTGATTTTGCTTTTTTTTTTTCAACCATAATTGTAAGAATGATACTTCACCTACTAAATTTCTTTAAATGTAATTCTATATTTGTATTAAACAATTTATTTATTTTTTTAAAAAAAATTATGCTCTATTTGTGAGAATATGATTAAATTTTTCCATTTTAAAGCACAAAAATAAAATATAATATGAAAATTTTGACATGCAAATCTAAAATAAACCAAAATAAAATCATAGATTAAAATAGTGTTCACACTTTTTTTCCCTCAATGGGAGGCATAGTGTTTGATAATCCATCTTGTATATATTCCTTTATTTTTATTTTAGAGCACGTGAATTATAATATAAATCATTTTAAAATGTCTAAAAATTGTAATTTTGTATTAATTAAAAATTCATTAGTACTACTTTTTGTTATCTTACTAATATGGTTTTTATGGTTTGAATTTGAATCAAATTCAGTGATTTGAGATTTACAACTTGTTATTTTATTACTTAAAATTAACTCGACCATAATAAATGAATATTAACCTCTAATTTTCATAGATAATTGAAACCATTTTTATTAACTACACAGAAAAGAAGCTCACTTTTTTTCTTCTTCTTTGGTTTGAATTCGATATTATGCCCTTTTATTTTAGTTTACATACTTATGAGTTATGAGTTTGATTTTAAATTTAATATATGAAATATTTGCAATCCAATAATTTAATTCAAGTGGATAATTTATGAATTTTGAATTGAGACAGGTAATACATGAATATGACAAGTTGGGCGGAGAAAAAAATATAAGTTGAATAGTGAAAATTCTCTTAATTTATTTTAACTGGACGGTGCCCCTATTATCAACCTGAAAAAAACAAATACAAATTAATATTAAAGAACTTAATTAAATGCAAAGCCATCAAATTAAAAAGCTCCATAAAAATAAATAAAGCAATATACATAAGGTATGCTTGACTAACACCGTAATAATTAAATAATAAATAAAAATAATAAATTACAATTTAATAAATCAAACGGCGAGAACCCAAACATAGATCATAATTCATGGAAAAGTAAAATAAGCCGTCAAAAAGTAAAAAAGAAACGGAAATTTCGGCCACGTAAGGTTTGTGGGGGTTGAAAAATCGGGACAATCCATATCAGCCGTGGATGATGTCGGTGGATGGAAAGAATGGAAACACACGGGGAGGTCACGTGGAGGCAGCAAGGTCAACCGACAAGGCAAGTGGACCGTTGAACCGTGACGTGTCACAAAAAGACAGTGCGTTTGGCGTAATTAAAGGAGATACATTGGATTGGATAGTGAAAACTGGAGTTGCGTTTTGTTTTGTTTTGTGAAGTATCGGTTTGATTAGTCCACGTCGGAATTTGATTGAGCGAAGCCCATGTGGATTTCTGGTCCAGCCCAACTCAACAGGACCACTGACCTGGACCTCTTTGCAATTCTCGTTGTCGTTTGTTTGGATTGGAGTTTGACGACATGTAGTTATGCTTTGTTTGCACCTATTATTCACTCTATTATTATTTATTTTTTCTTTTTATTTTTCCAAGTCTCTCTCTTTTTTCTTTTTCTTTTTTTTTTCCTTCTTTTTTTTTTTTTTTTTTTTTTTTTTTTTTTGTGTAAACCAACGAGATCGGCATCTCTAGCAATGCTATGTTTATGTTATATAGGCTAAATATCATTTTTGTCAAGTTGTATTCATTTTTAATTCTTCAATTATGTATGATTCATTTTTAATCTCTATATTGAAAAATAAAATTAGAATTAATCATAAGTTCAAATTTAACTGAAATCTTTTTAAATCGAATATATCTCAGCTGACAATAGATATATTAGTATCTGGTCGATTTGTGGTTCGAGTATCTCACTTTTCAAATGCTGTAAACTCAAAAAAAAAAAAAAAAAAAAAATCTATTTGAATATTGTTAATAACTTTAATATAAGATAAAGTGTAAATATATTTGAAAAGTATATAAAGGAATAGTGTAATTTTTTTAAAGAAAAATGAACAAAAATTTATCAGAAGAACCACATTTTAGCCTTTAGGAAAGTGACATTTGACCAAATAAAAATGAAAGAAAACTCAAAATAATTATTTAAAATAATATTTTGACCTATAATATAACTCAATTGGTTAAATATATGATATCTCCACTTTTAGTTTGTGGGTTTGAATAAAATAAAATATAAATTTAAATGTATTGTTGAATAAGTAATTAATAATATGGCAATACAATTTTGTGTAGAATAAGGTGTTTGTTAATAGATCCAAGGAATATAGGATAGGGTTAGTCTATAGCTAAGAGGATTGCACAACACATGGCTTTCAATTACAATGTCGGGTTTGAATTCTTCAACAAAAAAAAGGAAAGACTTTTATTATTATTAGTATTTTCTTATAGTTAGAAAATATCACATTTGTAATATCAAACTCAAAGTTTTGGAATTTGAATTTCATGATTTTGTCAAAATTTAGTGAAATTTTTTCATAAATTAAAGACATGTTGACTACGATAAAAGAGAAATAGAAGAAAGAATAATTATTAAAAAAATGAAATCAATAATCGATAAGAAGACAATAATTCAAAGAATAGAACGTAATTTCGAAACAATTGTGTGAATTAATGATGAATTTGAACCAACAAACAACCATAAAACACAACTGTTTCCCCTTTGATCTCAATAGGATCAATATATCAATTCCAAGATTAAACTTTTTGATAATTCTCTATTGTATTAAAAATCTACTTTTATAATCATTTTATTTCTTAAAATTATTATTTTAAATTATTATTTTTTATACAAATATTACGCATATATTACTTTTCATGTTTTCTCATTTACTATAATTTCTATCTGTATTTAAATCACAAAGCTAAAATTTTGAAAATTAAAAACGAAAACTTAAGGTCCCGTTTAATAATCATTTGGTATTCTGTTTTTGTTTTTGAAATTTAAACCTATATTTACTTAAAATTTCTACATATTTCATCTTCCGTTTAAATACATATATGGATCCTAATCAAATTAAATAATCCAAAATAAGTATTTGTATGCTATTTTTTTAGCTTTCAGATTTTGATTTTTTTTTAAAAATCACAAATAAAATGTAGACATAAAATCATGAAAATTATGTAGACTTAAATTTCAAAAACTCAAAAAAAAAAAAAAAAAAGCTATCAAAATTTCATTTTATTTTTAAAATAAATTTCAAAACATAAAAAATCATTAAAAAGCTTTATTTTTCTATATTGAACTCCCCTTCTTGATTAAGATGAGATTGAAGAAAAAAAAAAACAAAGAGAATTTTAAGGAGAATGAAAAATTTAAAGATTACAAAATGTCATAAGTTTAATGTATGAGGACTATTTATGTAAAAATTATTTATTTTTAATAATTAAATATTGAGTGGTGGTGGTTGGTGTTCTCCCAAATTTGAATCAGCTTACAAATGAAGCAAACTCTTTTTGGTTTGCCATCTTTATCCAAATTTCTTCCCACTGTCTTTTTCAAATTTGTTCACACTTGTCAATTTCTTTTTATTTTTTATTTTTCGAAAAGAATAATAATTATGTTATAAATAATTGGAACCAACTCACTTGAGTTGAATATGAATCTATCGTCTATAGTTACTGTCATTCGACTTTCACAATTTTAAACTCCAGTTAATACTTGTGATTAATCAAACTTTTTTTTTTTTTTATCAATTTAAATTTTTGGATAGATGAATTATTAATTTGTCTAATGTATGAATTAGATTTTGTATTAATTTAGTTGAGGTAAGTTGGGTTATTTAGTTGTCTTATTTTAAAAGCTTGAATAGTTTTTATTGGAGATTTTTTTCATGTATAAAAAAAAAAATCATAAGATTCTAAAAATATTTCAGGTAAACTTGACCAGTTTGGGTAAAATGACTAAAATGCTCACAATTCAATCGATTCCGTTGATAGTCTATAATCAGTTCGCTATAATCTACGGTCATTTTGTTGGAAAGAGGTGTTAAATTGAAATTCTTAAAAAATGAATAAAAGTTTGTTAGGTAAGAATTATTAAAAAAAAAAACTAAAAAATTAAAATAGATGAGGGAAAAAGTTTTTGATTTAAGAAATAAAATTGAATTATTTAAGTCAATCTAAATTAATTTTATGTTAATTCATAGAACAAGAAATCAATAAAATTTTCAATCATATGAATCCAATTTTTATTTTTAATCTCAACCAAATTTCAAGTTAGATTGGATTGATGAAGTTGTTATTGTTGGGATGCAAACAAAGTATTTCATATTGGTTAGAGGAGGGGAGGATCATGAGTATATAAGTGATGGCAAACATCTTCATTGATATGAGGCCTTTTGGGTGAACCAAAAGCAAAATCATGTGCGTGTATCCCAAAGTAGACAATATCATATCAATGTGAAGATTCGGGTAAGGTTGTCATCTTTATCAATTGTTATCAAAACCATTTATTTAGTTATAGACATCCGACATATTTATAAATAAATGTCATAAGTATATTTCGAATATGAGACTTTGAGGACACACTTCCAAAACTCTAATTACGTTATTTAAAAAATGTTTTACATAAAAGTATTAAAAAAATTGTGTATAAAGAAAAGAAGTTAAGCTAGGAACAAAAGCATAGTTGAATAGCTAACCAGAGTAATATAAGCTTAAAAAACTTAAAAAATATATTCTCCAATTTGTACTTAAAAAGAATATTGGTAATAGAAAAAATTATGAGTTTAAATCTCACACTTAGAATGATTGTGTTGAGCTTTTGAAAAAATAAAAAGTTAAATAACTCAACCATTAGGAGGATACCTTTGAATGAGAAAACCAGAACAATGTTTTGATTGAAATTTTAAAAATATTTAGAATGAGGATTTATTTTGAGTTTTAGAAGTAAAAATTACACACAAAAATTTGTGTTGATATAATTTTTAAGAGTATTTAAAATTAATATTTATGATGATGATTTATTTTCAATATTTAGAAGTAATGATTGTAGTTAAAAACTTGTTTGATTGTAGATTTTTTAAGAGTATTTAAATTCAAAATAGAGTACCAAACATGTAGTTAGAAAAATAACTTAAAGAAAGTAATTTTCATAAATGAAGTTAGATTTGAGAATGAATGAAATTTACATTCAAGTTTAAACTAAGATACTAGATATTATCCTCTACTAGATTATCTATAAGTATTTTAGTAATATCAATAAGTGTAGGCCTCATTCGTATCATTAAGTGTAGGTCTCCAATGACATAATGTATGATTTACTAAGTATATAAGTTCAAAATATTCTATCCAAATTTGACTAAAAAAACAAATTTAACTATTAGAAAATCGGGATTGAAGCATAAGGGCAAGATTTTGGTTATCTGTTTTCACCTAAACTCGCCAAATGCCTAGTTTCAAAGCGATTTCAAGCTCCTCTCGAATAGCCAAAAAACATGTTTATTGATGGCTTGAGTGATTGAAACATCTTACCATGAGAGAGAGGAAATGAATGGAGGAAGAAGAGTAAATTGAATGATTGAATTATAATGACTTAAACAACATGCTTTATTTTTTATCCATAAGTCTAAATATGATTAAAAAAAAAACCAAAATGCCCTTGATTCTTAAAATGACAAAAATGCCCTCCTTTTCCAAATTCAAATTTTACCCTCTCGGGATATGCACTACTTGAGTCCTACATAGCCAAAAATGATTTAAAAATAATTCTCGAGAGTTTCAGTATCTCCAAATAAGTTTTTAGTACAAATTAGGGGAGGAGGACCATAAACCTTACATAGAGAGCACTATTGCTTTCAAATAAATGAGAGCTAAATATAAATTTTCAAAATCGAGCACCTTGAACTGGATTGTAACTAAACAATGAAACTATCGCCCCCATGACCTCATGATCGTTCGACATTTACTAATACTGTTGAGCTACTGCCTTTTAGGCACCTTAGATATATTTTGTTTGAGTTTAAGGAAAGTAGACATTTGTCTCCCTATCCCTTTATTTAATAGTGTTCATTAAATAAAAATAGAAGATATTATACTCTTGGGCCGGACTTTATGAATTGGGCCTGCAAACCTCAACGGTTCTAGTCTGCCCTGCAGTTCCATCCAGATTGTTTGTTCCAGGCCGGCGCATTTAAAGAAGACTGCGCCTTCATTGGCGTATTTTTTAAAGTTCTATGAATTATCTAAATAATAATAAAATTAATGTGTTCAATTCATATTGACAATTTATTTATATATTAACGATTAATAAATTGGCTTAAATACCCAAAAATTCAAAAAGAAAACATAACATAACAAAACAAAAAACCAACTCTATCATCTCTGAATAATGTTTTTAATCATTTTTTCGTTTAATTTATTAATTTTTATTCATTTGAAGGTTCCAATATTCTCCAAAATGACATATTTTCTTCTTTTAATACCTTTACCAAGAAAATTTTATATTCATTAAAATTTTAACCATTATTGTCTTTTAAATAATTTAAGAATTTTTTTATGTATAATAATAATAATAATAAGAGAAAAAAATTATGAATAATAATTTTTTTTAACAAAAAATATTGTAAATAGCTAAAAATTGGAGCAAGGTTAGTAAAAAAATCAAAAACTTATATACCTTATCAATTCATCCATGCAATTAATATACAATTCAATTAATGCACAAGTCTTAAATCGCTATAAAGATAATCTTCGATTAATTTACAAAAATCAGTAATATATAAATTATTAGCACTCAAACAGTTGGTAGCGCACTAATTTTATTGTTTGCTTGTCCCCTTCCCTAATTAAATACATGTTAACATTTCTTATATAAAACAATATTTAAAAAGTCAATATTTTTTTAGTGGTTTATTTCGAATATATAATTTTAATTACCCAAGACTTGTTAAAAATCTCAGTTTTGAGAAAGGCTCGTAAAGTAAGCACTAGAGGAATTAGCCAGTGAAACCATAAAGCATGTTTACATACAATTTGGACTGCATTTTTATTACACAATAATTGAAGTGATAATTCGAATCTAGGACTTCGTGATCCTTGGTCGATGTTGGATTTTTGGTAAAATATTAGGAGGAAGTTGTCCCACATCTAAAAGAAGAAGGAAGTGGTGTGTTCCAAACACTATAAAAATAGCATGTGACTTTGGTTTCAAAGCATCCCTATTAGAGGCACTTTAAGCTTGATAGGCTGCTATTGTTAAACTCCTTTTGTATTCTCTTTGTAGAGTTGGCAAACAATGCTAGTAGTATAAACTTTAAAGTGTCTGTTTATGTGTAAAAGTTGTTTCTCTTCGTGTTTTTTTCTTCGGTTTAGGACGGAATTTTTCCACGTAGATTATTGTGTTTTCTTTTATTGTTTTTTTCTTTTAATTTATCGGTTATTTTCTGTTTATTCCTACCGTAATCAAGGAAGGATTTTTTCCAACAATCGGGGCATTGCAATTTGAGACTTAGCTTTGCTTATGTTGTATGTATTCAAAAACAACAAAAGAAAACGAATCGAATATATTAAAAGCAGAATATATATATATATATATAAATATAAAATGAATTATAAATTGGTTAGTGCATGAAGGAATTGAATAGTGCATCCCCATAATTAAAAAAGTAAAGCAATGAAAAGGGGAATAGAGAATGTGTGTTTGACTGTTGGGAATTAGGGTTTGAAAAAAAGGCTGCATATGTGCATGTGTGAGTGAACAAATGGTCTCTTTCTTGTCTCCACAAACTCACTTCTCTTTTTCTTTCACAATCTCTATGTCACTCTCCCCATCCTTTTCATGCATTTTCTTTTTTCTTTATATAATAATCCTCTTTTGCTTTAACTTAAATAGTAATTAACCTAGTATTCTTTAACGTACATGTGTTTCCACCTTCATTACCATCTCAACTTCATCTCTCTTACATTTTTGGTATATATATATATATACCAAAAACAACCCTCGAATTATTTAATTGAAATCGAAGATATATAGACACGCACTTGATTACACACAAAGGAAAAGGGGGTGTGTGAAAGGAAGTTTGTTAAAATGTTTGGAGATGTATTGACCAGTTTGAAAAATGAATTGAAAGTGTGGTTTGTATAGAGGAAACAAGGAAACCCCACAAATTGCAAGCCTGAATTGAAGGTGTGGAAGAAGTCTCAAAGGCTATGTCCCATCCCCACACTCTCTTTTAATCAAGTGTGTTCAAATGTATCTTAAATCTAAATATTGCCATTACCCTCCCCTCCTTTTCAGCCTTTTCTTCATGCCATAATTCCTTCTTCCACACACTAACAAAATTATAAAACCCCATTAATTATTCGCTTTTATTTATTATTATTATTAATAATAATAAAAGGAGAAGAAAGAAAAAAAAAAAAAAAAAAAAATCCTAGGATCTGATGAGAAAGAAGGGGAAATTTTGGTTTAAGGCGTGAGGGAATCTGCTTGGGCTTTGTGGCACGCCAACTTATTCGACCAAATCTAGAGACAAAATAAATAAATAAATATTTTTTTTAATTAAAATATTGTTGTGATTAAGATTTCGTTCTATTTATTTTTATCAACTAAACAGTAATTCAAGGACATCAAAGTAAACTTGATAACAATAAATCAAGGTTTCAAACTCCTCCGCTTCCAATTGTTATAAGCTCGAAAAAAAATTAATTTTAAGCTTTCTTGTTGTCAAAAAAAAAACTTTATTTTAAATACATTAATTAATATTAAGCATTTGAACGTAATTTAAAATAAAAAATAATTCAATTACAATAGTAAAGAAGGATTTGAGACTATGATCACTTCTTAAATATAAACACACATTTGTGTCAAACTAAGTTGAACACTTTTTTTTTTTTTTTTTGGATAAAAAAAATCCAAAATCTTATTAAAGAAAGAAGTAGGGAGTCAACTTTTTTTTTTTTTTTAATAACAATAATTAAAAAAAAAAAAAAAGAATAGGAAGAGAGAGAGAGAGAGAGAGAGAGAGAGCAAAGTTCAATGAAGGTGTTCCCTAATGGAGGCTCAAGGCAAGGCTGCTTTCCCGGCGGTGTCTGCGGTTAAAGGGTTTGAAGAGGGAAGGGAGGGTTAAGTTTTTCATTGTTCTTTGTGTGTGCCTAATATTTCTCTCAAATTACTAAACAAAAACACATTTATTATATAGTTGGACCAAATTAATACATTGGGTCACACTACTAAACACATTAATTAGTTCATAAGTTAATTATTTGTTGGATGTTTTGAAAGAAAAGAAAAACTACCAACGTAGTAGTTCAAATTTATGTTCAAAATCCAAGTATGCTCAACGTAGTAATCATTTTGAATGCAAATTCATACCTCGAATTTTTGGGATTAACTCGTAGCAGGGAATAGAACTCAGATATCATGTTGATTGTGTTAAATCACCAATTAACTCAAAAGCTAAAATTAAAAAGTTTTAGCGTAAATTTAATTATATCAACTAAGATATATGTGTTGAAAATTCATGAGACAAATCCACAAGATAGGTATCTCTAACATTTTGCGTTTGACATACTATATTGCAGTTCAAACATTTTGGTAGTTATGATATAGCACCTCCATATCTCTTAATTGTAGTGTTTTTTCTTTTTTTTTTAAAATTGTATTTTGTAATCTATCTGTTATATGCTCCTTATATACAACCTTTAAAAAAAAAATATTTTTCCAGAAAATTAATTAAGGAAGTTACATTTCTCTTTAATCTTCTTTGAATGCACTGGCTTGAGTATAATTCTCATCAATAAAATATCTTTCTTCCAAATTTAGAGATAAAAGAGAAGTATAGCTCAAGTAATCTATGATGTATGATTTAGTAATTAGAAAAAAAAAAAATTGACTTTAAATTCATCTAGTAACAAAAGGAAGATTGCTTCTTTTTTTTCTCTTTAATTTATTAAAAGGAAAAAAAAAAAAAAAAAAGGCAAGCAGGTAAAACATCTATCTATTAAAATCAATATATTAGTATGACCAAGAAGTCAGAGTTTGAATCATATTTTTTCGAATTGTAATGACAAAAAAAGAATAAATAATAATAATCTAATTGGTAATTTTGATACAATAAACTAATTTAGAGAGTTGGAATAATCCACCCATCCTAATTTATCAATTAAACTGAAATTAGAAATGTTAATTAGAAATTAAAAATATTGATTGCGATGATATCCACTAAATAATTAGAAAAGTATTTCCGTAAAAAGGAAAAAGAAAACATGCAAGAAAAAGTATTCATATTTCAAATATATTATGGAACTAATGCAAGGGGTAATAAGCCATAGGTTTAATCAAAATGGAACAAGCACTTATGAAAAAGTGGCCATTAAAATAATATTAGTCCTAGAAAGAGAGGCACAATCAAAAGGAGTTTTTTTTTTTTTTTTTTTTTTTTTTTTTTTTTTTTTTTTTTGAGAAGAGTTGGGATGGGGG
>JBBMEG010043471.1:0-18564 GCA_037832605.1 Cyclanthera cordifolia | reverse complement strand
TTTATTGTTTTTCCTTTTAATTTCTCAATTATTTTCTGCTTATTCCTGCGGTTATTAGGGAAGGGTTTTTCCCAACAAATAAGCCTATTGTAAACGAATAGGGGATTGGATCCTAATTCGTTATAGGCTTCAACCTATTGGTTCACCAGTCCTCAGGATAACTCATATTTTTAGTACAGTACTATTTAATAAGAGGGTGGGTTTAAAGAGTTTAAATTCATTAATTAATTTTGTCAAACATAATGAATTGAAACTTGAATTTAATTTATTATGCTTAATTATTAATATATGAGATATATTAATATTTATTGGATAAATTCTAATGAGGAATAATTAATAATTTGAATATATTAATCATGTAAATAATTACTTACAAGAGAAGTAATTAATATGCTAGACTTATTAATTGAATTAACAGTTATTAGATAATTATCAATGACAGAGTTAGTTAATATATTGGATATATTAGTTAGACAAATATTTATTGGGAACATTATATATTTGATATATTATGGAATTGAGATTTATTGAAATATCAACTTAAAATGATTAAATCATTATGTTGGATATAATTAGATTTTCAATAACCCCCTCCACATAGATGAAGAAAGAAATTTCGTCCTCTTGGGCATGGGATATGATTTTTGAAATTGCCAAATAAGAAAAGGGGAGAAGAAAATATTTATTAGATAAATATTTTATTATTATTCTCCAATATCTTTTGATATAAGATATTGAAAGATGTTTTTTTTCTTCATGTTTTGATGTCCATTCTCTACTATAAACAAAAGGTCTTGGTGCTCACTATAATTCTCATCTCATCTTAAATAGAGAACATCCTCTCTGAAGTTGAGAGTATTTTTCACATCCTTCAAGTCAGACCTCTGACAATATAAGTCCTAGCTCAAATTCTGTGAAGGCTTCCCACCAAGAAATAAGTGTAGCAAAGAAGTTATAAGTCCTACCTCTGGCATGTCTAGAGATGATCCATCATACTCAAATCTTTTATAAACCCAAGTTAAAAGGTACGTAAAGCTCTGTATTTTTTTTTTGTTTTTGCATTTAAATTGGCAAAAGACGAAGGACTCGAAGAACGCATGATGGGCTTTTGCATGAACAATAACAACAGATGCAGATAAAACAAATTAATTTATTTCATGAATGTGACTCTCATTAACAAAGTTTTAAGCATCTTCGTTCACACAGAATTAAACACAAGTGTACCGTTGTTATTTGTAATCAAGTAATAAGTCCTAAAGTTATTTCCTCAGGGACTTGTTGTTTTAAGAATTCAAAATGTGAAATGAATTAAAACAAAAATTAAACGACAATGTTGATTAGGTTGAATAACAATGAATCCTAAATATGCAAAATGCTAAGCTATCATCATACAGGATGCATTAGACTTTGTAAAATAAGAAAAACGCATTAATTGGAGCTCGGTTCGCTAAACAAACCCAAAAAATGGATCGCGGTTACTTGTTGGTACTTTTTAGTTGACCCCCTACGATATGTGTTCACTAGGGGTTAATATAAGGGTGATTTTATGAAAGTGATAGGACTATGATTTCAATCAATATTTGACCTATTCTATGACAGTACTTACTGATAAACATTGACTAGTTCAAATTGATGGGCTACACTATTAAGGGATTGGTTAAGGAGTTTGCCAACTCTTAGATTAAAAAATGATAGCTAGATGTACAGGAAAAAGATTTATCCTGGTATTCACTTCATGGTTGAGAAAAGTTTCACGGTATGGAGGAGTAGTTAACCTATCCTACAACGACACTTGCTCTAAATATTTGTAATTGTACCATGACATATACTATAATGAATTGTAGGGTTTTCTGTGATTTTAACTCAAGAGGAAATCAATTTTTATGCCAAAACAATAAGTGGCATTTTTAAATGGCAATAAAATTGAAATGTTCTTTTACCTTATAATCGAGCAACATGCCTAAATAAATAATCTCATGCTTCTCTAGTGACAAATTAACCGAAGAAAACTATATAACTAGGAAAGATAATATCAACATGACTCTTATCCTTGGATGACAAGAAGCTTGTTCTAACGGAGATGGTCATGTAGAACCAATAGCATGTGCAACGTGAAATGTTCACGAGATGCATGTTCATTGGCATGGTGCCAATGAAAAGGTTGAGTCTATATATTGGCATACGTCTCAGACGTCTCCGTCAAGAAGCCTAAGGGCATGATCACATCTTTTGACAAGATGGAATCCCTACAATGGATGTATGGGTAGTCTTTGAGTTAGAGAAAGCATGGTTCCTTATATAGAAATTCATAATTCGAAAGAAAAGGTGGGAACGTCGATTAGGAAGAATATTCCCTGAATGATGACGCACTTTGGTGTTGCATAATTAAGTAAGGCTATAATAGGCAAGTTCAATAATGTGATATTTTATTTTGGAAACATTAGTCTTATATATGGACTAAAAGATGGAGACAAGTGTTATCTTCAAAAAGTTTAGTTCACTAGCCTAGAGCACAAGAACAAAGCCCATAGGTTAGACCTCAAAGGCCAAACATAAGAAGTGATGTTTGAGTAAACATAATGCACCCAAAAGTAAGTCAAGGCCAAAAATGATGAAAATGTTTCCATTATGAAAAGCTTGGTCATTGAAAAAGGAATTGTCATAAGTATAAAGAAATAAAGAAAATTACAAGGTAATTGGATTAACCAAAACTTGAGTCTTGTTTAGTGTGAGAATTTTTCAACGTATGGATAGCTGATTCAGAAGGCATTAAGCATGTGTATTCTTCATTTCATGGAAGTAACTATTGAGAGCAGTTAGACACTAGATCAACAATCTTAAAGGTTAAAACTAGAGAATTTGTTTCAAACATAGTAGTTAGAAACGACAATGGTTAATAGTAGAACAAACGAATGACAAAAAAATTCTCATGCATCCAAAACATATCTTTGGCATCTAAGGTTGGGTCACAAAAACTTCAATTGGATTAAAAGGTTAGTAAAAAGTGATTCTCTATCTAATTTTAAGATTGACACTTTACCTTTTATGTGAATCTTTCATAGAAGATAAAAGCCAACAAACCTTAGAACTTGTATATTAATGCTTGTGCGATCTGATAAATGTTAAAAGTTTGAGAGGGTAAAAGTACATTTTATCCTTTATGAATGATTACTCTGGATATTGTAACATTTATCTAATGCAACATAAGTGGGAAACTCTTGAAAGTGTAAGGAATTTAAGGTTGAGACTGAAAAACTTTTAGATAAATGGATTAAGATGCTACGATCCAATCATGATGGAGAATATATGGAATTGGAATTCAAAAACTACTTGGTATAACATGAAATAACGTCGTACTCTCAACACTCGAAACACCTTAACAAAATTGAGTTTTAGAAAGGAGAAATAGAATCATTTTAGAACTAGTTCGATCAATGATGAGCTTTGCTCAACTGTCAATCTCTTTTAGTGATACGCATTGGAAACGTATTAAATATTTTAAACATTGTACCTACAAAGAGTGTCTCGAAGACACTCTATGAGTTTTGGAAAGGTTACAAAGGTAGTTCGCGACACTTGAGTATTTATGCAAGTTTGACCTATATGATAACTATAAATATGAAGAAAATAGATATGCATTCAAACTTATGCCTATTCGTAGGATACTCCCAAAGAAATGAGAGGGGGTTATTTTTATAACCCAAATGAGAATAAAGTGTACGAATCAAAAAAACGAAACATTTTTAGAAGAATATTATGTTAAAGACCATAAACCACGATTAGTAGTAGTGTTGAAAGAATTAAATTTAGATAATGCTACGGATTCTACTACAAGAAATGTTATAGGAAGATCAACAAGAATTATTGACAGCTCACCAATATTGGATGTTCGATACTCTTAAACTAGAATAGTTAATCAATCTTTTGGATTTGATAGTCAAATCCCACTCAGTCAGGAAAGTCATTTGCCTCAAGGTAGTGGGAGGATTATGAGTAATCCCACTCTCTATACATGTATCTTAGAGACATTGAATGTTATTTAGGATAATATTGAAGATCTCGAGTTTTTTAGAAAGGCGATAAATCATATTGATCGGGAAGAATCGATACAACCATGAACCTTAAAATGGATTCGATGTACTCCAATTCAGTTTAGTAACTTGTGGACGCAACAAAAGATGTAAGGCTTATTGGGTGCAAGTGAACGTACAAGGAGAAAAAAAGGGTGTAGACTTTGAGGAAATGGCTTCACTAAAAAAGGAATGGATTATGAAGAGATCTTCTCTTATATTGCTATTTTAATGTCTATAAGAATCTTCTTATCCATTGCCTCATATTATAACTATGTGATATGGCAGATGGATGTCAAGACTACATTCCTAAATGGAAATCTTGAGAAGGATATCTACATGAACCAACTAGAGGGGTTTGAATCCAAGGGACAAGTGCAAATAGTTTGGAAATTTGTTAAATCCATTTATGGATTGAAGCAAGTGTCCAAGTTTTGGAACAAGAGATTTGATGATGTGATCAGATCATATGGCTACTTACAAGAAGATAATTGACAAGAAAGTAGCATTTATATTGTTATATGTAGATGACATCTTACTCATTGAGAATGAAGTAAGAATGTTGAATGATATCAAGCAATGGTTAGCTACCTAACTCCAAATGAAGTATTTGGGTGATGGTTCATACATCCTTGGGATCCACAAACTATCCAAGAGAAAAATAGCCTTGCATTAGGAATCATATATTGACAAGATGCTTGTCAGGTATACGATAAGAGATTTCAAGAAGGGTCATTTACCTTTCAGGCATGGAATCTCACCGTCTAATGAAAATAGTCCTAAGACACCATAAACGGTCGAGGAAATAAGATGGATACCCTACGCTTCAGTGGTAGAAAGCTTGATATACACTATGTTGTGTACAAAAACTTACATTGTCTACACGGTAAGCATCGTAAGTAAATATCACTCAAATCTAAGATTGGATCAATAGATTATGATTAAGAATATTCCTAAATATCATAGAAGAACGAGAAATTATATATTTGTGTATGGTTGTAAAGATTTGATCTGTATTGGGTAAACAAACTTTGATTTTCAAACTAATGAGGACGGTAGAAAGCCCATATCAAGATCAATGTTTACCCTCAACGACGCAATTGTAGTTTGGAGAAGCATCAAGTAATGATGTATCGCAAAATCCAATATGAAAGTTGAGTACATGGCTGCTTGTGAAGCAATGAAAGAGGCAGTATGGTTAAGAAACTTTCTAGCAGATTTGGAAGTGGTTTTGGATATTGATCGTGTGCAAGTGGTGCTTAAAAATTGCTAAGGATAATTATAATGCGGTTTGCATCGACTATTTCCTACACGTTACTAAACGAATGAAAACGCAAGTGTACATTGTCAATTGTAATCAACAATAAATTTCCAAGTCATCTCCATAAGGACTGATTATTTATTTATTTCATGTTCTTGGGAATTATCAAACACTTGTATAAAAGAAGGGTTGAGTTGGTTTATAACATAAATGTGGAATACATGCTCAATAAGACAAGCATTGTATAAGGCCAAACATCGTTAAGAACAATATCTAGCTATATTGAAACATGTATGCAAAAATAAAACTAAGTTAAGTAATAATAATAAATCAATAATAAAAATACAAAGAACATTAATTAGAATAGTTTTGTGGTATGAAGAATAACTTATGCTGCACATCAACGTCTTTGCCTAAAGTACATCAACTTTTAATATTATTCACATTAAGAATGTGATTCACATTCATTATTGGGATAGATATGGGAGTCATCTCAAAGCCTATAGAGCTCTATCGTAACAAACAATAGTAAGGATCATCTAATTACCCATTTGCCCGAAACAAAGTGAAAAGCAAACAAAAAAGTGGATTGATGGTCGACCCTTGTTAAATTAACTTGCTTACTTTGTAAGTGATTACTTTGTAAAGATCTTAATGCTAAAATCAGCATCCACAATGTCTACAGCTACTGAAAAAACTCTCTCTCTCTCTCTCTAATTCTTTTAGAACTCAATCAAAATAATTCGCTTCACATTAACTTCAAAATTTGACATTGAATCTGCTGGTTAAAGGTCTCTTTTATAGGCTAAAGAGGCCCTTGATTTTCTCCCACTTCCACCTTTCTAGCATTCTATTTTGGGACACCTTAACTTGCTACCAGAAATCTTTGCTTAGACAACCAACAATGAATCATGATCGATCATCACCCTTTTAATCAATTCAAAATTATTTAATCTGTTTTATGTATATTTAACTGTGATTCGAGCTAAATGCGGCCCACATTGGGAATGGACTATGATAACTTTCCATTTAGAGAGTTATTAAGCTTTCTTTTATTAAGATTCCATGTGCTTTAGAAGATAATATCATAAGAATTACATGATTTCATATGAAAAATAGGCTAAATACATTACTTTGTCAATTTAGCCATGTTGTATATGAGATAAGTGGAAAATACATTTGTAAGGCATGTTTTTTAAAGTTTCTTTCAATTTATTGCTTTAAAATCATCAATGTTTCAAGCATTAATGATTAGCACATGGAAGGGGAGATATAGACATCGATAAAGCTAAAATATTACCGATGATGGCTGCATTCCCATAGAGGTGCAAAAGTGCAGAAGTTTTGTTGCTGACAACATTTTCAAAGGGTAGTGCTTTCCTAAAGCTAGCCGCATTCTACCCGTATCAGATTAATTGTCGAGAAAACGTAAATTCTCATTTCATGCAAATCAAGGATAGATTGTACGACTAAGATCTATTGTTGCTTGCCCAAGTAAGGACACTTTTACAACAAGTTAAAGACCACAAAAAATAGCTTCCTAAATTTGTGGAAGTGGTGGATTGGTGAGAAAGACATGAGAATTTTTAGCCTATAAAAGAAACCATTATCAGCAGCAAAAGTGTGGTCGAATTTTAGAGTTAGTATGAATGGCAATTATTTTTATTGACTTCTAGTAAACAGAGAGTGAGGCAACTTTCCATCTTTGAGACATTGTTAGTGCGTAGGATATTGTAACCAACTTACTTGGCAAGAAGTTGAAGTGCAAGGTAGTTTCCTTAAAGTCTTCACCATTGCTATGACTGGTACATATGCAAATTATTTCTCTTACTTTTACTTTTTTTTCAACATTTATTGTAACATATTTTATTTTCCTTGAACTTTAATGCAAGTTATGTTCTATTCTTTATTTTATTGTCTTTTTTACTTTATGCTTAGGATTAGTATGCTTTCATTGTGTAGAGGTTCTGGTTGTACAATTTCTCGCGATGTCCCTCACATTCTGATTGCTTAGTATAGATAGACTATTGCATGCATTCTTTATTTGAAGCGTCCGATTGTACTGTTTTTGGCAATGTCATTCGCATTCTCAATATAGACAACATTGTTCATGTTAAGTATTTGTATGTTCATTTAGTAATAAGATAACCAAGTAACTAGTTAAGGCAAGGTAGATATTAATGTTTACAAAGTAAGAAAGTTAATTAACAAAGGTCGACCGACCATCCACTTATTGTTTAACCTATCCAAATTAGAATATGAAATTACTTCAAATAATCGGTCATGAGAAAATGACTTGGATATACTTATTACTTGATACAATTGAAAGCATATACTTGTGCTTCGAAGGCTTCGAAGTGATGTTTATGGCATATTCAATACGAATCCATCCTAAATAGATTTACATCAGCATCCCCTGTGCTCCCATCATATTTTTTGCGTCATTGTTGGGGACTGATTTAGATTTTAGTTATTTTATATTATGTTTTGGAAGGTATAATAAAGTCAAACAGTTATGTAACTGCATGAACGAGCAATTTAGCACTCTTTTCAAATTTGATCCTAAAATCGAGAGAACTTATCTCGATAGACGTCAATAAAAGAGAAAGAACACGAGAATTAGAATGGCTTAGCATGAAGGTAATAATTTACCTAATGTACCCAATGAACCAGACATTGAAAATGTTTACCGCAATAAGAATGTTGACCCCAATCTAATTTTGGATCAGAGGGATAGGACTATTAGGGTTCCAAACCCTATAGCCAATGATTTAACCTCAGGCATTGTAAGACTTGAGATTAGAGAAAGATTGTTTGAGTTGACGCCGTGATGTTTCAAATGCTTCAAACCATTGATCGATTCCATGGTTTTGCATCTAAAGATCCATATCAACACTTGATATCATTCGTAGGAGTTAGTGATTCATTTAAAATACCTGATGTAACACAAGATGGTCTGAGGCTTACAATATTGTTTCCTTATTTCTTATAGGATAGTGCTAAAGTTTAGGTGAATACTTTGCCTCCTGGTATTATCACATCTTGAGAAGCACTAGCTGAGAAATTTAATACAGAATAGTATCCTCTTACTAGAAATGAAATCATAGGATTTAAGCAGTATTAGGATGAAACAGTTAGTGAAGTCTATGAGCGATTCAAGAAGCTATTGAGGAAGTGTCCTAACTATGGTCTATCGTACTCCATTAAAATGAATCAATTTTACAATGGGTTAGAATCAGCTACTAGAGTGATGCTAGACGCATCAGCTAATGGATATTTGCTTAGTTAGACTTATAATAAAGCTTACAACATCTTAGAAACTGTATATATGGATAACTACCTATGAACCAAATCTGATAAATCCATGGCCAAGAAAAGTGAGAAAACTCATTCTCATGCACTCGCTTTGATTCAAGCTCAAATGGCCACAATGGCCAATGCGATGAAGAATCTTGAATTGCAAACATTGTAACTGCATAATGCATTAGCAATTAGCCAATCACCTAAAGAGGCATGTGTGTTTTGTGGTGATTTAGAAAGTTCCTATATTTATCCATAGAATCTTGCCTCTGACATGTACATAGTGTTGGGAATTGTGGGGTAGGAGCATGCATTTAAATGCGACAAAAGCGTGTGAATAAGAAAAACTTCACATTAACTAATTTAATTAATTAACTTTAGATTAATCCAATTAATCTAGATGCAGTTTACCCTAGGTGATTGACATGTTGTAAGTAAAAACTCACCTTGATTAACGCCTCTGATTAATTCTGGCGAGTCTTTATGCTGAAGAAGATGACCATCAATTCCCTGAACTTGTTGAGTAGGATCACGATTAATCCTTAAACCTGCTGAGTAAGATCACTATCAATTCCTAGACTTTCTTGATTAGTCTTCTCCAATCTTCCAGGCTATATCTTGTATGTTGCACTGAGTGCATAGTGGGAAGCTTTTTAGAGAAGAGAGCTTAGAAGTATTTATTTCTCAAGAGAAAAAAGAGAACCCAATAGCAGACAAGTTTCTCTATTTGAGAATAAGGTTACTCTCAATTGAGTGAGATGAGAATGAAGACCTCTCAGACCTCCTATTTATAGTAAAAAAGTGAATCTTTAAATTAGAAAAATATAATATTCTTAAATATCCAATAATAAAAGTTATTAGGAAAAATCAAAGCTCTTTTCATCCTAATTTAAAATTTAGTTTTACTTATTTTTAATTGATATTTATCTAATACATCTCAACTCCATAATATATCCAATATATTATAATAAATAAATCTCTACAACTAATATATTCAATATATTAATTTTTCTACAAATAATAATTATGTAATTCAATTAGTATTCCGACATATTTAATTAATATTCTCCATTTAATAATTATCCAATAATTATTAAACAAATATGTCTATAATAGTTATTATAATTTTTCTTTAAATAATTATCAATAATTATTTAAACTTAAATATGTCCAACATATTATTAGCCGAGTTCTCTCAATAATTATCCAATAATTATTTATAATTAACTTATCTAGTAAATTAATTTATTCTTATTAATATTTATCCAAAATATTTAATTAATATATCAAATATATTAATTAGTTAAGTTTATCCATTAAACTTAACAGTCCTATTAATTATGTCCAACATAATTAATTTGTGAATTTGAACTCTTCAAATTCATTCTCTAATAAAATAGTGTACCAGTAATTGAGCTAGCTCGGGAACTGGTAGACCTATAGTTTGGAAGCTACAACGACTTTGATCAAATTCCTGCTCACTAACATCAGACTCATTCCACTAAAAGCTTATAGTTAACTCTCTCGCACTACAGGACAAGTTAACGTCCACGGATATAATCGGTCATCTGTCATATGATCTTTCACGAGCTTGTTTATAACTCACAACTGGGACAAGAAATTCGTTCTTCCTAAGCGCCACTGATTCCACTAATGAACAACTTGTTTATAATCATACTATATTCCAATGTCCTCTCAGCTAATGAGAGGCGGGTACCCTTTGTTCAAGTTCTAGAATTAGTTCTTAAGGGAACAACTCTACATCTTCCATAATATTAGGGAATGCCTGAATTCCTTCTTGTGAAGTTGCGTTCCCAGCCACTCACTACGACAATCTCCAACGTGGGAGGCTTATTGGTTTAGTGTTGTTTGACTGGTCTCACCCATGCACATCAAAAGACGCTTTCATAAAGCAGGAGTTCGCAACTTAGGATTAAGATCACATCGACATACGATCATCCTTAACAAAGTAGTTGATACGAGTCTATAACGGAATTACTAGCTCGATCATAAAACTTTTGGTCTTGTCATATGCAAAAACTCCTTTTTACATAGGCGCCCTCACTCATAAGTCTCCACATGAACCACCAGGATCAAGTTGTTTGGAACTATTCAAAGCATGCCGCACCCACAGTGTTACCAAGACTTGGGAACCTTAGCTTTAGTCCATATACTATAGTCAATTTAGGTTATAAACTTGGAACTAGATCCACTTGTATGTCCCACAAACTTGTCTAAGTGTTCATATTCATAAGCAAGAGTTTATCGACATTAATCCAATTATTGTGATAAGGTTGAATGACGTTTGAATATTAAATATGCAAATTTATGAAAAAGAATAACTTTCATTAATAACTAAAAATGGCATTAAATATTAACATTAAATGCTCGTTCTTAAATATACAAACTACGAGGCCTATAGGGCACAACCTCCAACACATGGGAGCCGGAAATCCTAACAGACTATCATAAAATTCTCATCAATACCCTAATCCTTATACACCTGGATTGAGGAATCATCATAGTTTTTCTCTTAATGAAATCTAGCAGGTGCACATGACAATCCCTTATCCCACCCAAAAGCACATAATTCTTCCAATTATAGAAATCATATATGCTTCATTTGTCTGCCAACGGTATGTCGAGGGTAGATCCAAGTATTATGGTCCATAGACTCAATGTTGACAGGGACAATAAGCCAGTACGTTAGAAGTGGAAAGCATTCAACCACGAACGCAAGGAGGTTAATGTGGAGGAAGTAGATGAATTGTTGAAGCCGAAGTTCATTCGAGAAATACATTACCCCGAGTGGCTATCTAACGTCGTTCTGGTAAAGAAACCAATCGGGAAGTGGAAAACGTGCATTGACTTCACCGACCTCAACAAGGTCTGCCCTAAAGACACCTTCCCATTATCTTGCATAGACCAATTAGTGGATTCAACGACAGTGCATGAGCTGTTAACTTTCATGAACGCCTATCTAGGGTACAAAAATATCAGGATGCATACCAATAACCAAGGGAAGATGTCCTTTGTCACCAACAGAGGTCTGTATTGCTACAACGTCATGTCTTTTAGCTTGAAGAATTCAGGTGCACCCTATCAGACACTGGTCAATAGAATGTTTACCAACCTGATCGGAAAAAGTATGGAGGTCGACGTGGATGACATGCTAGTAAAGAGTAAACAAGTGGAAGGGGATCAACATGACCTAATGGAGGCCTTCCACACCTTACGACAATACAAAATGAAGCTCAACCGAGCAAGTGTGCTTTTGGAGTTCGTTCAGGGAAATTTCTGGGATTCCTTGTGCATCAATGAGGGATTAAGACCAATCCAGAAACAATCTCAGGTGTGCTGGAGTTGGATCTTCCTCAAACGCTGAAGCAAATGCAGAGCTAGAATGAGAAAGTAGTCGTCATAAGCTAGTTTATAAGCCGATCCATAGATAAATTAGTCCCTTTCTTCAAAATTTTAAAGAATAAGAGAAAGCTCGAATGGACCCTAGAATGCTGGAGAGCCCTATATGAACTTAAGGCCTACCTAAGGCTGCACCCCTCATCTCCAAGAGAGTTCTAGAAGATGACCTATTCCTCTACTAAGCCACATCAGAGAAGGTGGTAAGCTCGATCTTTATGAACGAAAGTGATAGGTGCCAACAACCAGTGTACTATACTAGTAAGGCCATGGTGGGTGCGAAAATCTGTTATCCCTAAGTTGAAAAACTAGCATTGGCACTGGTAACATCAGCTAGGCGATTGCGCCCGTACTTCAAATCCCACAAGATAGTGGTGGTGACCGATTTCTTATACATCAAATCTTGCAGAAGCTACATCCCGCTGAAAGATTGATGAAGTGGGCAGTGGAACTAAGCGAGTACGACGTACACTACCAGGACAGACCCTTAATTAAAAAGCAGGTGGTAGCCGATTTCATTGGCGAACTATCCAGACGATAGAAAAGTTGAAGGAAATCCAAGTCATAGAGGGTTCAAGAGCGTGCACACTTATATTGATGGGTCTTCAAATAACAAAAGTCGTGGAGAAGGGATGTTGTTGCAGTCCCGAGAAGGAGACCGATTTAAGTACGCCCTTCGATTTAATTTCCAAGCGTCCAACAACGAAGGTGAATATGAGGCCTTAATCGCTGGGTTACAGATAGTCGTGGTGATGAGGGTCGAATAGCTCACAATCAGGAGTGACTCTCAGCTAATCGTAAGTCAAACATCTGGGGTATACTAAGCAAAGGAAAGGTGGTGATGGCCTACTTCGAAAGGGTGAAGCAACTTCTAGAGCCATTCGCAGAGGTACAAATCCAACAAGTATCGAGGTCCCAAAATGCCAACGATGATGCTTTAGCGAAGTTAGCTACTACCTTAGAAACAAAAATTAGTAGAAGCGTACCTGAAGAGATATTGGACAAGCATAGCATCACTACCGAGCTACTACAGGAAATTAGTGATGCAACCCCAACATCGCAAACGACATGGATGACCTCATTCTTTAATACTTGTGGAGGGGAAAATGCCAGACGACAAGAAGAATGCCCAACGTTTTAAGTTCAAGGCTTCCAAGTATGTGGTGCAAGTGGATAAGTTGTATAGAAGGGGGTACTCTTTACCTCTCCTTAGATGCTTAGATCTCAGCGATGTCACTTATGAGATGCGAGAAGTGCACAAAGGCGTATGGTGACCATGAAGGGGCAAAGTCCCTAGCCAAGAAGTTGATAAGGCAGGGGTACTTTTGGCCGACCAGGACAGAAGACTTCAAAAGTATATTTGGGCATGTGACAAATGCCAGAGATTTGCTATCATCCAAAGGCGCGCTCGAGGTCATGACAAGCATGATGAGACCATGACCATTTAAGCAATGGATGGCAGACCTTATAGAACCTTACCAACCAGACGAGGCCAAGTCAACTTTGCAATGGTAGTAGTCGTCTATTTCACCATTGGGCCGAAGCTGAGGCCTTGGCGACTATCATCGAGAAAAAAGTGATTTAGCTCATCTGGAGGTGCATAGTCTGTAGCTTTGGGATACCCCAAACCTTGATCATCAACAATGAGAAGTAGTTTGACAACCAGGCTTTCCAACAATTCTACTCTAAGCTGAAGATCCAACATCACTTCTCATCGCCAGCACACCCACATGCCAATGGGCAACTGGACGCAGACAACAAGATTATCAAAAAGAACCTCAAGACCAAGCTCGAAAGCTTCAATGGGTCTTGGGAGGAAGTGCTCCCACAAGTATTGTGGGTGTACTACACAACAGGCGAGACCCCCTACTCACTAGCATTTGGGGCAGAAGCGATAATCCCATTTCATATAGGTATTTCATCCCCGCGCATTGAGTTTTTTAATCCAACTCAAAACGACTAACAACTGTGGACGAGCTTAGATCTCTTGGAAGAAAAAAAGGATGAACCCACATAAGGGTAACACGGTATAAAAGTTGAATTACCGAGTACTACAGCTCCTGAGTGAAAACAAAATGCTTCCATGTTTGTGACTTGGTATTGAGGAAGGTAATGTTAAACACCAAAGAACTCAACAGCAGAGTCCTAAGGCCAAATTGAGAAGGATCGTACCAGGTCACCAAAGTTGCTCGCCCAAGTACCTACTACCTCAAGGATATGGACAGGAATAAGATCCTCCATCCTTGAAATGATGAACACTTGAAAAAGTACTTTCAATAGAATGTAATTCAAGTCTCTTAAAAGTTTGCAATAAAAGTTTGTTTTTTCACCTTTTCTAAAGATCTTTTAGTTTAAGCTTTATTCTACTTATTTCATTAAATTGCAAGAAGCTTAAATTAGTGGGTATGCGAGGTAAGAAGCATTCTTTAGCTTCTCTTCAGCAGCACCTAACTCCTGACGAAGTCGAGCAATGATAGATAAGGCATCCTTGTGAACACAAGCAGCTGAACTTTCGACTGCCTTAGCAAAAGTCCGAAAGTCAGCTAAGGCAGCCTCTGCAACACGTCGAGCCTCTTGACCCTGAGCTAGTTCCCACTTGAGCTTGTCATAATTTGAAGTCCATAAGGAGCATGTATAACAAAATTCCTGTGATAAATGCCGTGAAGCTGAAGCAAAGTGTGCAAAAGCCTGTCAAAGAAAGTAAAAGTTAGTTTCGAGACATACTCGAAAGTACGAAGATCGAAAGTTAACAAGTATACCTCGTACATAAAATGAGCTCTGCGTTGCATAATCTGGGAAGCATCCTAGTTGGAAATGACATGGAAGGGGCGTGAACCTCAGACCATAGACCAATCAAACTCATCTCCTCACCAGCATCCAAGGTCGGGCAGTTAGGTCCCGAAAAAAGGTATAAGTCAAATCTCGGCGGAGGACCAGATGAAGGTGTTTGTGGAGCTTGTGGAGTAAAACGAGCCGGGGAGAGAGCATCGTTAGAGATGGTGCGGGTTTCACCATAGTGCAAATTTGCCTCAAGGTCCAAGTCCTCAGGAAGCTCAAGAAACAGGAGATCGTCCTCTTCGCCTTGTGGAAGATGACCCTTTGAGGTAAGGTCCATCATTTCATTGGTGGGAGGCTTAACAGAAGAGTTGGAGGGATAGTGGGATACTGCATCAAAGGCGCACCTCAAGGTAGGGTCATAGTCCATAGCCACTAAAACAACAAACAAGATGCTAAAGTGGTAAAGCATCAATCTAAGAGGCAGAGACTAATTAAGCAACATACCCGGACTTGGATCTTCATTCAAATTTGGGGAACCCAGATCAGCGTCATGAGAAATAGCAAACTCTGGAAGAAGGTCGTAATGAGCCAAAGATTCAATGGACAAGTACTAAGCGCTATGAATAACCGTAGTTGGGAAGGTCATGACTAAGTCATAAAGTCTCAACAACTAGGAGCGGATGTTTAACTTCTTATGCACTAGACCAAAATAAATAAATAAGTGTTAGTAAAGATGTGATACCAACTGTGCAAGGCAGAACAAGCAGAAGACGTACCATACGTTCCAAAGACAGTGGGAATGGTTATCGAGGCGTCAACACAAGGAACGCTCAAAAGCAACTTACAAAGAACATCCGGTCACGCCAAGATTTTTGGAAGTTGGGACAGGAGACCATTGAAGAAAGTCAGCTCTGTGGAGTAAGGTAGCATCCCAGCGCCAGATTGTAGTGTTGACAAAAGCCGTAAAAGGAGAAAAGGTCAAGCTGTAAAAGGAGAGATGGTCCTGAGCGGTGAAGGAACCTTCAAAGCCAGCGTACCCCTAAAGACTGTGAACCCCGAAAAACACATTCCAAGTGTTAATGGCCACCTGTGCTGGAGCTAAACCCGCCATGTACGGAATTCCTAAAGTGAAGGAATTAGAGGTAGACAAACACCTCTCTCAAACATGGCCGTGTAAAGCGCCACCTCACTAGGAGGAGAAGTATTGTAGTCTTCATCAGCATCTGGTAGCCTAAGCGTCATGCTGTAGGAGATGTGGTAAGCCATCTTTAATTTATCTAAGCCATCTTGGGTCAAGATCGAGACAATTGGCTCAAAGCTCGATCTAACCACCAATGGCCGACGTCGAGTCCTTTTCTAGGAAGAGGAGGCCAAGGTAGAACGAACCACATTCTTGTAGTAGAAAGATATAGCCATGAGTGAGATTCAACACACGCACATGCAAGAAGTCAAAAAATTTATAAAAAAGTGCTAAAGGTTGTGAGTCCCTAAGAAGGGAATCTACTTAGCCAAAATTTCAAAAAAAGTGCTAAAAAGATGGTGAGTCTCTAATAAGGGAACCTACTTAGTCAAAATTTTAAAGAAGAGCCAGAAGGTTGAAAGTCTCTAATATGGGAACCCAAGTGGCCAAAAATTTTGAAAAGTATTAAAAAGTGTCAAGACTCTAAAAAGAGGGAACACTTAATACAAAGAGCAAAGATGATGGCTTATTTTGAGTGGGTAAAGTACCTACAAAGGTGGCAAGACTCAAAGTCCGGTAAAGTGTCTAAGTTAAGACCAATAAATTCAAAAAAGTACATATGTATGAACAGAAAATCGAAAAAGGTACAAACCTAAAAGTCAGCCTCCAAGGAAAACACTTTGAAAAATTCTAAGTCCAAAAAAGTTTCCCCCAAGGCCAAAAATCGTGAATGGCAAGGTGAGGGGAGAAGTTTGAACTATATGAAATTTTCAAGTTAAGGAAAAAATTATTCAAGGGAAAATTTTATCTAATAAAGACATATTCCTTAAGAGAAAATAGGACTTTTTGGATATGGAAATATTATTTAGAAAGATATATTCTTGAAAACGAATATGACCTATTTAATATAAGAAAAATCCTTTCAATTCATATTTTCCATGAACATGAATTTGGGTTCTTAAGAGAAATAAATATTTTCTTAAAATGAGAAGTAGTATTCCATAAGCAAGAAAATCTAAAGCACGAATTACTCTTCAAATTTTGACACCAAAATTAACTCTAAAAATAAAGAGTGGGGGAAAATGAAGGACACACAAAACGACTCTGACCCCCTCAGAGGGTCGACCAAGGAGGCCTTGACTCTCGAGGGTAATCCAAGCCCCTTCCGGACCCCCCCCCCCCCACAAGGGACGACCATAGGAGGCCTTGACCCCTAGAGGGTCACCGAAGAAGGCCTTAACCCTCGAGGGTCGGCCAAGCCCTTCCGACCACTCCAGGGGTTGGCCAAATAAGGTCTTGATCCTAGAGGGTCAGCTAGGGAGGCCTTGACCCTTGGGGGCCGGCCAAACCCATTCTGTCCCCCCTCGCGGTCAGTCAAAGAAGGCCTTGATCCCTATAGGGTCGATCGTAGCAGCATTGACCCATCGTGGGTTGGCTAAGGCCATTTCGGTCCTTCTACGGCCGACCATAGTAGGTTTGACCCCTCGAGAATTGACTGTGAAGATCAGGACTCTCCCTTGTGAGTCGAACGAGTCCAAGTGACGACTGGATCAACTGATAACAGCTAAGAGTTACACTGAGAGGACCATGACCCTCCTTTAGGGGCGAGTCATGGAGGTGAGGACGCGTAAGGGTTGACCGAGACCAAAATTGACCTCTAAGGAGATTGGTAAAGTAGGCCAACTCAAGTGGGTCGGCCATGGAGGTTAGGACTCTCCCGTGGACGAGTCGACCAAGTCCAAATAATCTCTCTAGAATCATTGTGCCATAAGGTAGTTGTGGCTGAAGGTTACAATGAGTAGGTCTAGATCCCCCGAGTCATTGGTCATGGAGGCTAGGACTCTTCTATGGAAAAGTCGGCCAAATCTGAGTAACAATAGAGGACGGTGCATCTGTTTGGTGAAGCGTCCCGGGGTTACACCGAGAAGGCCACACCTCAAAAGATCTGTCGTGGAGGTGAGCATTTGCAAAGGTTGAGCGAGTTCAAGTAATTTCCAAGCAAGACCGTTACAACTCAAAGGTAACGGTCAGGAGTTACGTCGGTATTCATTCTCAGCGTCCCGGGGTTTAACTACGCTGACAATCCTTGTAAGTTGTTCCAAGTCCCAAAGCACTCTAAGTTACTCTATTAAAAGCTCTTACTTATTTAGGCATCGGAGGCCTTGTTGCTCACACGATGCCGATGTGCCGAATAGTTTTTCATTTTCCAGCTCGCTTCTCGTCCTCGGTAAAAAAAATTGTAGTGTTGATATCTGTTGAGCATTTTTCGGCATTAACAATATGAAACCCAATATTGATTACATGAATATAAAACATATAATATAAAATTTTAATTTATTTTATCAATTTAATATAAAAATTATTCTATTTTAAATTATGAAACATATTAATTTAAACTCATGAAATTTAATTGATTATTTAAAAACGAATCATATGAATAAAAAAAAATAATTTTAAAAGAGAAGAATTAGAGAGAAGATTAAAAAAAAAAAAAAAAAAAAAAAAAAAAAAAAAAAAAAAAAAAAAAAAAAAAAAAAAAAAAAAAAAAAAAACCCCCC
>JBBMEG010043449.1:0-18568 GCA_037832605.1 Cyclanthera cordifolia | reverse complement strand
ATTTAAACTTAAAAAGTACCAAAATAATAATTTTGGAAAAACAATTATTTAAAATTATGCAATGTAATTAAAAATCTATAGAATCTTCTTGTTCTTGCTTCTTGTACTTGCTTCTTCATGAGAATACAATAAGGTGCTTGTTGGATTCGTATCAGTAAGGCTGCAAGGGCCAACCCTGAGGGGGTCCTGGCCTTCCTTAGCCAACCAGTTGCAAGGGCCGACCCCGAGGGGGTCCTGGCCTTCTTTGGCCGACTCCCGAGGGAGTTGGACTTGTTTGGCCGACCCCGGAGGGTCAGAAATGGACTTGGCCGACCCCTGGGGGTTGTGGCCTCCATTTAGGCGACCCCTTGGGGGTCGGTAATGGCGAGGCCGACCCCCACGGGGTCGGAAATGGGCTTGGTCGACCCCTGGGGGGTTATGACCTCCATTTGGCCGACTCCTGAGGGGTCGGCGAGGGCGTGGCCGACCCCCGGGGGGTCGACAAAGGCATGGGGTCGGCAAGGGCGAGGCCGACCCTCGGAGGGTTGGCAATGGCGTTGGCCGACCCCGGGCGGTCGGCCTTGGTCCTTTTGCCTTTATTCGGGTTCCGACCTCTTCGGAGACTTCCGGGCCATATTTCATGTTACAACAATATCCATATAAAATCATGCAATTCTTATATTTTTAGCTTGAATAAATAAAGAAGACCATGAAATCTTATAGAAATGAAGCTAAATAACTCTCTGTCACACCTCCAAACTTGATTATTGATTGTTGTGAGCAATGCTCTCTTACAAACCTATAGAAATCAATCATCAGTGTTCAATAAATCTTCTACTATAACGTTGGTCACAATAATCCCAATATTAGGATCTATAATTAAAAATCTCGTCATAAAATAAAAAAAATTTAGCCTTGACTTTTAACCTTTGATGATTGGAAACCCATGACTACCCTTTGTGCCTTGTAGTTTCTTATTCCAAATAAAAATAATATTTCAAGTGCTTCTACTAGTTAAATGCTTCCAGCTTATATCCATTCTTTTCTCATTACTTAGAATTTCATTAGTTTGACCAACTAATTGCTAAGTATTTGTATTCTCACCAACACTTTTGGAAGCTCAAATACCATTTAGAAGTTGTTATGCTTTTTATTCCCTTTACCTTCCATGCTAGCATTTATACTTTACCTGCTCACTTGTTGCAGTTCTTACAATGACACACTTGATCAGAGTGGCACACCTAAGCGAAAAAAAAAAAAAAATTGTTTTTTGATAGTTCTTAGGGTGACATACTTGAGTAAAATAACACACCTTAGCAATTGAAACAATCTTAAAGTTAAAGTATTGGCTAAATAGAGAAATACATTAAAAAACCAGGGCTACTAGTTTTTTTTTTTTTTTTTTTTTACTTAATGCTTTCCACATTGACTTTGACTCTGTTCTTTAAGTAGAATTTTGTCAATTAGGGAGCTAGGGTTTCCCTCACGCCCAAACTTGAAGTCTTCATTGTCCTCAATGGAGGTGGGTTCCACCCCCCAAACTTAGAGTTTTCTAAATTTTAAGAAATGATGTTTAAGCTTTTGGGTTTAATATGGATGCATTCTCAGTCCATTACTCTAAACAAGGATTAAGCTTATTAAAGCTTAAGGGTATTCTAAAAATTTCTTAAGACCATTTTGTCTATGGTAGGCTAAATATTTTTGATCTGCTCAGAAATTTTCAAGAATATAACTCAATGCTGAGAGTAATGCGACAAACATTAAATAACAAGAAAGTTATTACACACAACAATCAATTCTAACAAGTATTGCAAAAATGATGAACTTAGAAATATGTAAGTAGCATCAGAGGAATCTCAGAGATAACATTAGATCATCATTTCTAAACCCATTAAAAAATCTGTTGATACCGAAAATAGTCAACGAATATGCATAGTACAATTTGTTTATCGAGGACGAAAAGCCTGCAAAAAAGAACAATTTGAGGACACGCTGGTGTGGTGTGAGCCATAGGGCCTCCAATGCCTAAGTAAATATTTAGGAGAGTAATTTAGAGGTAACTTTTAAAACATAGAACGACTTACAAGAGTACTTAGCGTATTTCAGCTAGATTAGCTTGGTTTAGCTTGGTTTGAAATGGAGAATGATCTGACTTCTTATACCAGTCCGTTTGTAACCTATGTGGCTCACTTATGGGCGGCTTAATGGCCAGCCATTAGAAACGTCCGCCATTAAGCTGGAAATGAATACTGGCGTAACTCCTGACCATTACCCTTTGGAGGTGTAATGGCTTTGAATCGGGAGTTACTTGGACTCTGCCAACCTTTGAAGGTCTACCTCCACGGTCGACCCCTTAGAGGTGCGGCCTTCTCAATGTAACCTTAGGACGTTACGTGGTGCAACGTCTCCAAGTGTTACTTGGACTTGGTCGACTCGTCCACAGAAGACTCCTAACCTCCACGACCAACCATTTCGGATTAGTTCACTCGACCGATCTCCTTAGAGGTCGGCTTTGGTCTCGGTCAACCTTTACAAGTCATGATCTCCACGACTCGCCTGTAAAGGAGGTCCTGGCCTTCTTGATGTAACGCTAGAACGCCACGAGGTGCAGCGTCTCCTAGCATTACTTGGACTTGGTTGACTTGTTCACAAGAGTGTCCTAACCTCCACGACTAACTCACTCTGGCTGGTCCACTCGGCCGATCTTCTTAGATATCATATTTGGACTTGGTCAACCCTTACAGGTCCTCACCTCCACGACTCGCCCCTAAACCCCCTAACCTTCTTGTAGTAACCCTAGGATGCTACGAGGTGCAGCGTCTCCAACTGTTACTTGGACTCGGCTGACTCCTAGAGGAGAGTCCTAACCTCCACGGCCCATCCTCGAGGGATCTATACCTACTTTGGCTGGCCTCAACAGAGATATATTGGCCTTGGCTGACCGCGGGGGGGTCCTAGACTTTCAGGATATTTTAGCCTACAACAGAATATTGTTAGCAATAACACAGAAGTTAGCAAAGATTCACAAAAAAATTGAAAAAGTTATATTCATTACTTCTAATATTCACAAAAACTAACTTAAAAAAAAAAAAAGCAAGTAATGGAATAAAAACAAATAAACACGTTTTTAAAACTCGGGGCTCAAATTGAAGGATTTTTTCGTCCTCAGAAATTGGAGATGGTAGGACCTAGGTGATGAGAACACTAAAGCAACACGATATCCTCAATGCAGATCGCATTGGCTAAGCCTTAGAATACCGTGCTTGAAAACGTAAGTGAATGCTATCAATTGTATCAAGTATTAAATATATAAAAGTCATCTGATAAGTCTTAATTAATCACATCTATTATGTCTAATTCTCCTATAATTTAATTGAATATTATGGTTAAATGTAGAAATTGTGTTTTATTTAACATATTCGGTGGATTGCTAAAAATAAATAAATTTGATTGAATATTAGATTTTGTTTTCCTTTAATTCACAAAACTTGAAATTAAAATAGAAAATGACTAAAATAATAATAAAAAAAAAGAATGATCGTTGGCCATTGTTAAAAAAAATAAAAATAAAATTGAGCTCATTTAAGCACATGTCTACTTTAGGGTAGGATGAGAAAAAGAGAGACAACCGCCACAGTAATAAAAAAATAGAAAAGAAAAAGAAAAGTGTTGGCAGTAAGCCTTGGTGAGGTTCAATTTTCTATTCATTTTTCACAACAAATTAGGAGTGGTTTGTTTTAAATTTATTTAGTTTATTTTTCTATTATGTGTTAGTTTTGTTTAAAATTAAAGGATAGTTTTAATTCAACTGTAGTGTTGTGAGTCTTTGAATTAAATAAAATTTTGACTTTTTGTACTAGGATTATTTGTTTATTGTTTTTGTTTATGGTTGATTGTTAGTAAATTAAATTGAAGCCTTAGTTCATCATCAATTGATCAATGCTATACTTGATTTTGTTGATATGTAACACTATCGTGTCCAATTGAATGAATAATAAGGTTGATTTTCATGCTCGGTCAGAGTCAATAAAGTAGGAGACCAATTACTTATGGTAGTTTTTTCAAATATTTAGATTAATTCCTTGAATTCGAGAACAAAAAATTAATTATGTTAGTCTATAATCAATATTACTATTGAATTAAGCTAAATCCTTGAATTGAAAGTTTTCGATTTACTTATTTTTATTATTTTAGAAAGAATTTTATTTAAAATACCAATACCCCATTTTTATTTGTTTTTAACATTGAGAAATTAATTCATAATTTTTTTAGGATTCAACCTGTTTCCACTATTTCTACAAGTTAGAATCAGTAAGTTAGCATTTATTTTGGCGGGCTTGGATAACCTTACCAAATTTGTCACTATTATGGGGCAGCTGTTTTAGTTTTTCATTGTTTTTTTTTAATTGAAAAAAATGGCAGAAAATTTTCAACAATATAGGTATAGAGATTATGGAGTTGTTATTCATGATGATGATATAAGAGATCTTAAAAGTAAAATTTCTAGTTAACTACTTTGATTTGTCAAATAGTTGTAGCGAGGTTGCAAAAAAATGTCACAAAAGACAACACCATTCGAAAATTTCCTAGTAGTACCAAATGTGCTACGACCATGGCTGAAGGGATCATTACAATCATGGCTGAAGGGATCACTCAAATTTTAGCTATGGAAATCAAAAAGAACAACAAAGCCAATATTTTAAAGAGTTCACTAAACCATTTCAAATTTCAATAGAAACTCAAATTTCAATATCAAATATGTGTTTAGAAGATATGTTTAAGACTTTAGCTAGCAATCTTCAATTGCAACCGAATTATCTTCAGTTTCAACAAGTTATGCTTCAATTTCAACAAGAAACTGAAGCTAATATAGAGATTTTGGGTCATCAAATTACTGAATTAACCAATTCAATGAGAATGTTGAAGAGTCTATAAGAGCAACAATTTCTCGATACTACCAAGGTAGAAAATAATGAGGTAATATTTATTAATAGGAAGATAAGTTAGAAAATTTCGAACCATGGTTTTATTAGGGATTTGAGAAAGACAAAAATGAGCATAAAAACAAAGAGGAAATTTTTAGGTGATAAACTATGAGTTTGAAAGGCTTAATCTTATTTTATTTTTAAAAAATTATCTTAAAGCTGATCTTGCATTTTCTTATTCTCATGAACCTATTGATTTTTTTTTTTTTTATTTTAATAATTAATATTAGAAAAATAACAAAAATATTTATCTGTTTGGTGCCTTTGAGAAGCAAGAAAGCCTACTAGAATTAGTAGGTTATATCAATTCAAGAAAGAAATGATCAAAAAAATTGAAGAAATTTATGTACTGTGATAAATGTTTAAGTCATCGAGCAAAATGACATCAACTGTTTGCGCTTTTTGGTGGCAATCCAATATATATATATATATATTTCACTTCTTATTTTCTTTAATTTAGTTTATTTGTATTTTGTTGTTTTTTAGTGATTTTTATTACTTTCTTTTTATTTTTCTATTGCACGACATTATTTTCAATAAAGCATCACCACGGCCTCTCTCAACACAAAAACTATCATTCACAAATCTAGAGAGTTCACTTTTCTTATATTTTTAATGTTTTTGTGAACACTCCACATAATTTGTTATACATTGGGAACAATATATAGTTTAGGTGTGGGGAGGTTTACTTTGAATTTACCATATTTTAATTCATACATGTTAATTTTTCATTTGAATATTTGAGTCTTTGTTGATATCATTGAATGCATGGTAAGTTAGGAATGCATCAGTAGTTTGAAGTGTGAAGCATGATAGAGATAATCATGAATAAAGTTTTCCTTAAAATTATACGATGGCGTCTCTTTGATTTGTTGATTAAAAAATGTGCAAAGCTTAGTGCTAATTACCAATTCCAGTGAGATTTTGAGCCTATGAGCTGTTCATTATATTTTGCTCAATTTTTTTCTTGTTGAGTGATCAAACATAGTTTTCTTATTCTAGAACTTGCTCTTGAATGCATTTTGAGACCATATTTTTGTATTGATGCTTTAATATGATAAGATCAACTAGAATTAACCAGTTTTGCGACTCTTAAAATTTTTGCCTTTGAATTTTCTTATTAGTTAGCCACTTTGAGCTTATTTCTCTTTTTTTTTTTCTTGATAATACCACATTATATTTAGCCTTAGACGATATCATTTCTTAGCCTTAACCTCGCATCTTTTTCAAGACGAGAAAAAAATGTTGCATGGTAGTTGTGGTTGAAAAAAAAAAAACAAAAAGCGATGGAACGGAGAAAAAAAATACATTTGAAAAGAAAAAAAAAATTTGTTCTGAACGAGAATGAAGAAAAAATTGGTGGCAGTGGTGAAAAAAAAAAGTTTTTCATAGAAAATTTGCCAAAAGAAATTTATTTTAGATTAAAATATCATTTTGTCCATAGACAACCTTTGTTCCATAAACTATTACATTTATTTTATTTTGGTTCCTATACTTTCAAAAGTTCAATTTTAGTCTCTTGACTTTTATGTTTGTCCTATTTTAGTCCCTGAACTTTCAAATTTGTTCCATTTTGATCTCTAAACTTTCAAAAGTTTAATTTTAGTCCCTAGACTTCAAAAAAAAAAAAAAAAAAAAAGGTTTAATATGGTTCTTATTATAATTATTTTTGTTAATTTTTCTTAAAAATATATCATATTTTCATATAAACTTTAGAAATATGTTCACATATTTTCTTTACTTGTATTAAAATTGTTAACATTATTGAACCAATTTCATTTAATATTAATTTTAAATTTATCATAAGGACCAATTTTAAACTTTTATTAACGTCTAAGGATTAAAATTGAACTTTTGAAAGTTGAGGTACCAAAATAGAACAAACTTGAAAGTCTAGGGACTAAATTTAGACTTTTGGAAGTCTAGGGACCAAATTGAAATTTTAACCTTTATTTTATTTCTCCAAAGATCTCACTTGAAGAAGAAAGTGTGGGAATAAAATTATAGCTTTAGTAGTGTGTTTTGGGATTATTATTTAACATTGCTATCATGCGAGATTAACTCTTCGTCTTGATCATAAAACACCTAATTTTCCCTCTTTTTCCACCTTTAATTCAATTCATTTATTAATGGTGGTGGTTTGATTTACTTATTAGCTTATTGTAATAGCACACTATGTTTAAATTTTGAGATTAAAAGTAGCCAAAACATCTTGGGAGTGTTGAGTGAAACCTTGAAAGGGTGTTGAGCCTTTCTGCATTTGTTTTCGGTGAATTGATGAAAGCTTGAGTTCTTACATAAAATATGTCCTATGAATGCTCATTCTCTTTATTGCAACTTAAATTCAACTTGGATGTATTATTGACTTTATTGATATTCTTTGATATTAAGAATGAAAAAATGGAGCATAAAGAAAAGTTGAAATATTGAGTTAAGGCATACTTGAGAACAAGCATGAAATAGACGTGGGGGAATTTGATAAGGCTTAATTAATTTCATTCCCTCCAACCATTATTGTAATGATCATAATTAGATCGTAGCTCATTTGGTATTGACCTTTGGCCTTTCTAATGCACCAGCTACGTTTCAAACATGTATGACGACGATATTCTTTGATATGATAGAGGATATTATGGAGGTATTCATGGATGACTTCACTGTTTTTGGAAATTTTTTTGAAAATTTCTTGAAAAACTTGGGACAAGTACTAAATATATGCGAAGAAACTCACCTTGTTTTAAACTGGGAGAAATGTCATTTTATGGAGAGTAAAGAAATTGTCATAAGGTATCGAATTTCAAAAATATGAATGGAGGTTGACAAGGCAGTAGTTGAATGCATTGAAAAGCTATAACCTCCTAGTACAGTAAAAGGTATTCAAAGTTTCTTGGACCATGCCGGGTTTAACAGACGTTTCATTAAAGATATCTGAAGATCTCCAAACCATTGAGTGAGCTTCTACAAGTTGACAGACCCTTCGTATTCTCTAAAGAACGCTTAAAGGCATTAGAGACCTTAAAAAGAGCCATTGTTATTGCACCTTTCATAATTTCACCATATTAGACAAAGTCATTCAAGCTTTTGTGCGATGCTAGTGATTATGTTGTTGAAGAATTCATGGGCTGAAGAAGAAGAAGTTAACTCAACTGATCTACTATGCTAGCAAGACCCTAAATGAAGCTAAGTTAATTACAACACTATAGTAAAAAGAGCTGCTGCCAGTGGTGTTTTCATCCGAGAAATTTAGATCATATTTAGTCAGATCGAAGATTATTATTTTTATTTACTACACATAAATTAGATACCTTATGATCAAACAAGATGCCAAACCTAAACTAATTCGTTGGATCTTATTACTACTGGAATTTGATATCGAGATCAAGTATAAAATAGGGTGTGAGAATTTGGTTACAGAACATTTATCACACCTAGAACATATAAAAAGCGATGCATCTAGCATAGATATTCACGATAAATTTCTTGATGAGCAATTAATTGAAGTTAGATGTTACACAAATCAAATTTAGTAAGCAGTAATATTAAGCCAATGGATTTATCTAAACAGCAGTTAAAACGCTTTTTACATGATTCAAAGTCTTATTTATGAGATGAACCTAATGTGATGAAGATATATTTTGAAGGTGTGTAAGGGAAGATGAGATGTAAGACATTTTAATAAGTATGTCACACTTCACCATATGTAGGTCACTTCAAGGAGCAAGGACAACAGTAAAAATTTTACAATCAGGATTATGTTGGCCCATCCTTTCCCATCAATATACAAAACTTGTAATTAGTGTCAGAGAAAGAGAAACATAAGCATAAGAAATGAAATGCTAATGAACTGTATACTCGAAGTTGAACTCTTTGACGTATGGGGCATTGACTTTATAAGCCAATTTCCATTATTCTATGGCAACTTGTATATCTTAGTTGCAGTTGATTAATGTCCAAATGGGTGAAAGCCATCACAAATCTGTTAAATGATGCCAAGACTATCATTAGGTTTCTTCACAAGTATATCTTTACACATGTTTCGAAACACCTAGGGCTATAATTGGTGATGATGATCACACTTTGTTAATAAAGAAATGGCTCGTGTGTTGCATAAACATAATATTAGACATCACATTGCAACATCCTACTATCCTTAGACAAATAGCCAAGCTAAAGTTTCTAACTGTGAAATCAAAGGAATACTTGAAAAAGTAGTAGGACTTACGAGGAAAGATTGGTCCATACGACTAGAGGATGCCCTTTGGACATATAGAACTGCATTTAAAACTTCTCTAGGAATGTCCCCCTTTAGAGTAGTATTTGGAAAAACTTGCATTCTCCCTATGGAATTAGAACATAAAGCGTACTGGGTACTGAAAAAGTTGAATTTAGATCTTCTTGCAGTTGAGACCACTAGAAAGTTGCAATTGCTTGAGCTATAAAAGCATAAGCACATGGCCTATGAAAATGCATAAGTATATAAAGAGAAGAAAAAAAAAATTGGCATGATCAGCAATGCATAATGCCTAAGACATTCCAAGCAGAGCAATAAGTTCTTCTCTACAACTCTAGATTAAAGTTCTCTCCTTGAAAAATGAAGTTCAAATGGATTGGACCTTTAAGAGTGGTACATGTGCATAATAATGGAGCAGTTGAGATCGAGAACATCCAAAAGAGCAACATTTTATATAAATGGCCACAGATTGAAACATTATTGGGGGAGGGGTGAGACATCTAACCTAGATGTATTTTCCTAATTTTGGTCAAAGAGTATCACCAATCTGGATGCAAGGGACATCTCCAATGCGGTATGCATCATATATATTTGTTAGTTTCCTAATGGTAAATTAAAACTTTTTTAATTCTTTATTTCTTTATTTATTTTTGCTTTATTTTTATTATTTATTTCTTTTTGTTAAAAAAATCGATTAAGCACAAGCAGTGTTGCCTTAGGATATAGTCGAAAGCAATGCGAAGAACATTTTGACAACGTATTAAAATTTGGAATTTTCGCAAACATATAACCGTTAAAGGCCTACACATGGCAACAAATCTGTTGCAACGTCTAGTTTATCCTTAGAGTCTAGAAATTTGAAAAGGCAACGGTAATATTGACAGCAATGATAATGCTGGAGTGCAATGATCATATTTTTCAACAATTCACATATTTAATCTCCAAATTAAGTCCAATTCAAACCTAATTGCTTCCTACTCTCTCAAATTCTCTAAATCTACTAAGATTTCACCTAATTTTATTTTAGTTTGTGAATTAGTTCCAGATTCCTTCCTTTCTTTTTACATTTTACTAACAAATTACCAAATGGCATCAAACACTCGATATAAGATTGCTGCTTGAAAGAAAGTGACCTTCACAGCCTCAAGGAGAATGAATTTGTTCCTGAAACTGAATCAAAGAAAAAGTATGTCCCTCTTATTCGAATGAGAGAAGAGGTAGAGGATGCACCATATGCTATGCATAATCCGATGTAGGGGCATCAGAGTAGAGGCCAGCATATCTAAGCCGATGAGCGAAATTCCGCTCCAAATTATAAGCCAGAGAATCTCAAAGGATTTGTCTTAGAGCCGATAGTCTTTGGCAACCTTACGGGCCAGCAGGAGAAGCAGCAAGTTATAGAGAAGATGAAGAGCTTATCAGGAGAAGAAGCGTGAGAGAGGTGCATGAAATTCCTTTGCTCGTTAAGTGAAGCAAACCCTTTGATGGGATTAGGAGATGGAGCTAAAGCTGCAATGCGAAAAGCATCTCTATCGTCAATTGCATCAAGTGGAGAAAACGAAGAAGAAGAAGAAAAGAAGGAAGAGGAAGTGACTGATGCAACAGCCACAACTGAAGAAAAAATGTACAAGCTTGAGCCTATAAAGAGAGAATAATTATACCCAAAATATCATGTGGAGGATGAGGTGAACAAGTTAGAGGGAGAAGACGAGGAGGAGAAAAATCCATAGCCTACAAGAGAGGAAATTGAAAGAAGAAGGAAGAGGAATGGTATCGTAGTATCACCAAGGATGTCCTCCGCATCTAAGAAGGAAAAGGACACTATGAAGGATGCACTACAGACCATCAAACTATTTTCGAATAAAGCGGAAGCAAGGTTGATCTTGCTGATGACAAAGATGATCCTTCAGGAACACAACTTCTCGAGGATAGGGTTGCCAAAAACGGTGAGTAGTGCCAATGTGAGGCCTAAGTGGATCTCATTCGAGGCCTAAGAAGAGAGTGGGTTTGCAAGTTTTATGCGAACACCAATGAGGAAAGGAAACTTCGCAGCCGCTTCTGTAGAGTAACAATAAATTAGAGCACAATTCCTTGAAATAAGGCGTTTAGGTTAAAGAGCATTATGAATGTAGAGTAGAATCCTATCGTGGTCGAGCAAAGTGAAGCATAGTTAAAGGATTGCTTAAAAGAAATCAATATGTCGGAGACTTCATGGAAGATCATAATCGGGGCAACGATTGTGCAAATAACCTTCTTCAATGTAAAGTCTTACTGTTGGCTGACCTACATCAAGTGTAGCCTGATGTCAACAACACACGATACCGATGTAATTAAAAGTTGAGCGATACTGCAATACACATTGCAACTAAGCCTCAACATTGATGTTTTTCCCTTAAATCATCACTCTCTTGTGCATCAACCAAGGAATGCGACTAACATTTACTAATATTGTTCTAACACCTAGACCACCTTACTAAATAGCCGAATAAAGAGCGAGCGTGGCTGTGGGGCAGTAAAGAATAGGAGTAGTAGCTAGAGTTTGTGAAGTCTTGAAGTAGCTGGCAAAAATGAAGAATCAACAATAGCATTACTATGCTCAAGCTTGGGCATATTTGGAATATGCTGAGCGGTGGGATGCATTGCTGAGGTAGGTAGTCGAACGAAATATGCAAGACATCTATCCCCAATATGAGAAGAAGTCAGCTCTTCTAGTCAGAGTCACGTTTTCTAAAAGGAAGTTCTCTAACATTTTTGTTAACATTTCATTACTAGAAAATTTTTGTTCACGGCTTAAATGTGTAATGAATGCAGTAATGAATAATCAAATTATGTTTACTTTAATTTTTGCCAATCCTTCTTGCTAACTTATGAATTTTATGTTGTTGCTAACTAGATTTTGAGTGTCTGTCACATTGCATAGCATTATATTATTAGAGTAAGTTTAGAAATAATCATTTGCTGCTTATCTGTGAGATTCCTTTATCCTAGTTACATATGTTCCAAATTCCTTTAATACTTGTTGGACTTGATTGTTGTGTGCATTAACTTTCTTATTATTCAATGTGTGCCACATTACTCTCAGCATTGAGTCTATCCTTAAAAAAATTTTAGCAAACCAAAATTAGTTAGACTAGCATATATACTTTTGGTCTTTAAGAAATTTCTAGAATATTCATTATAATCTTTTACTAGCTTAAACCTTGCTTAGGAAATGGACAGAAAATGCACCCAACATTCAACCCAAAAGCTTAAACATAATTTCATTGAACTTAGAAATCTCTAAGTTTAGAAGTGGAACACACCTTAATGGAGGATAATGAAGACTTCAAGTTTGAGGGTAAGGGAAACCCTAGTTTCCTAATTAAACAAAATTCTACTTGGGGACAGTTAATGCGGAAGGCATTGCTAATGAAAAAAGGGCTAGTAGCCATGGTTTCTTAAAGTATTCCTCTACTTAGCCAATGCTTTAATTCTAAGATTGTTCGAATTTCTTAGGTGTGTGACTTTGCTCAAGTATGCAACCTAAAAACTATGAAAAAACTCAAGAGTTGTTTCTTTTACTTAGGTGCGCCACTCTGATCAAGTGTGTCATTCTAAGAATTAGAGAAACTGAGTAAGTAAAGTATGAATGCTTGCCTGAAAGAAATGCGAATAAAAAGCATAGAAACTCGTAAAGGGTATTTGGCAATCAGAAGTACGTGTGAGAATAAAAGTCCTAAAGCAATTACTTGGTCAAACTCATGAAATTCGAAGTTTTAAGGAAGGATGGATATACAATGAAGCCATTAAAGTAGTAGGAGCACTTGGAAATATTACTCTTATTTGGAATAAGAGAGTAGAAAGTATAAAGGCTAGTTAAGAAGTTTCAAATCACCAAAGGTTAAAAGCCAAGGCTAGAAATTTTTAGCTTATGACGAAATTTTTAATTATAGACCCTGATGTTCAAATTATTGTGTACAACATTACAGTAGCAGATTTAAAGATCACTAGCGATTAATTTCTCTAGGTATACGAGAGCATTGCACGAAACGAGCTTTATTCAATTTTGGGGGTGTAATAACTCTTCATTTAGAGAGTTATTTAGCTTACTTTTTCTAAGATTTCGTGTACTCTAGACGTTACTATCATAATAATTGTATGATTGTATATGAAAATAAACTAAATACATTACTTTATCAATTTCGACAGGTTCAATATGAAATATGTTTAAAATGCTATCTTAAAGCATACTTTTGAATGTTTCTCGCATTTTATTGCTTAAAACTCATCAATGTTGTGAGCATACATTAGTTGCATAAGAAAGGAAAGCTGAAAATATCGATTTAGCCAGAATTTTGCAAATGCTGGCCGCATTCCCATATAGGTGCAGAAGTGTAGAAGTTCAAATGCTAAAGGAATTGATAAAAGTAGTGCATTATCAATGTTGGCCCCATTTCACCTAGATCATAATTAACTATCCAGAAAACAAAACAAATTTATTTGGATTGATAGAATGGGTGATGAACAACAAGGATTCATTGTTGCTTGCCTCAGGAAGGATACTTTAGCAAAAAGTAAACAACATCAAATTTTAGCATCCTACGATCATTTTTTTTGTCTTATAAAATGGACTTTAATCAACTAATCAAAGGTCCTCGAATTTTTAATTGAGCGTGATAGTTAATTATTTTTACTGAATTCTAGAAAATCGAGAGAAAGAGAGTTGTTCTCACAACTGAGGGCATTGTATCCAACTTTACTTGCAAAAAGTTAAGCTTCAAGGTAGTCGTATTCTTAAACATTATTTATGAGTGACACATAAGCATGGGACTTCTTCTTCTATTCCATTTTTTACTTTAAATTCCATATAAAACCTTTATGCATACATTATAACTTATTTATTGTAATGAACCTTTATTTTTAATACAAGTTATGTTTTGTTTATTGATGTTATTTACTTTTATGCATTATATTTTATGCTTAGTAGTATGCATTCCTTTAACTAGAGATTCAGGTGTACTGTTTTGATCGATGTCTCTCGCATTCTGATTGCTTAATGTTAAATAGAGTGGTGTATGCATTAATTGAATGAAGTCTCTGTTTGTACTATTTTGGTCGATGCCCTTTGCATTTTGAATGTGGAGAGCATTCTTCTAGCTAGTTTGATAGTTCCATGTTTAATTTAATAATTTGATAACCAAATTAACTAGTTTAAGGCAAGAAAGAGTTGATAGTTTACAAAGTAAGTTAATTAGCAAAGGTTGACCGGCCATATACTTTTTATTTGCTATTCACTTTGTTTTGGGAGAATGATATGAAGAGATGATCTTTACTTTTGTTAGTAGGTCAGGATTTATGCTATTTTGTGGGTTTAGAGAAGACACACCATAACCAGCCCACTAATGAATCTGTACCACATCCTTAGTACTGTTAGAATTAAGAGAGAATATGCTTCAGGAGAAGCCATTGCTGTGCATCATAAACTTAGCTTTTTACCAAGACAATTTCCTTAGTTAATGATCTTTGTATTTTTATTATTTGTATATGGGAATGCTTATACTTCATAAAATGCCCTTAAACTTCATTTCAAAAGTTAAATTGTTTGATGTGTAAGGGATAGATTTCATGCGCTCATTCCCATCTTTAAATGGGAATGCTTATATATTAGTTGTTGCTGATAATGTTTTATAGTAGGTTGAAGCTATTACATGTCCAAAATATGATGCTAAAATAATTTTCAAATTTTTACACAAGCACATATTCACCAAATTTGGAACTCCTAGAGGTATAATAAGTGATAAAGGGACCCATTTCCTGAATAGAGCTTTAGCACTCTGTTGCACAAATATAACATCACCATGGAATTGCTACATCAAATAACCACAAAAAAATGACCAAGCTTAGATATCTAATAGAGAAATCAAGGCCATTTTCGAAAAAGTGGTGAATCCAAGAAGGAAAGATTGACGACTAAGTTGGATGACTCTTTTTAGGCATACAAACCATAATTTAAAACACCACTAGGGATGTCTATGTACAAGATAGTCTTTGGAAAAGCAAGTTATTTACCATTAGAACCGAAACATAAAGCATATTGAGTATCGAAGGAATTAAACTTAAATTCAAAACTAATAAGACCAACAAGAATACTGCAGCTTTTAGAATTGGAAGAATTTAGAAATTTGTCCCATGAAAATGCTAAACTTTATAAGAAATAAATGAAAAAATAGAATGACTGCAAGACTTTTCCAATGCAACTTGATGAATCCCAATAGGTGTTAATATTCAATTCAAGATTAAAGATTTTTCATATAAAGTTAAAATCCAAATGGTCAGGTGTAAAGACCCGACCCCTATAGGGCCCCACACAAAATCTTACCCTAAGTGCATAAATTAAACGACTTTCAAATCATTAAATGAGAACACAAAAATAAACAATTCTTCAAATGATTTTGTTAATGAAAACACAAGTTTAATAGGTTCAGAGTACTCCTTCAAAAGGATAAAAGAAAAGAATAGGAAAAACAGTTAATCAAGAAGGGAAATAACTCAGTAAAACAAATGTTTCGTAGCATAGTTCTCATGAAAAGGAAATTTCACAGACAGGATGCAAAAACATATTAATGACTTAACATGCCCATGGTCTCCACTGTGCTAGATCAACCATCCTAGTAAAGCCCGTGTGTACCTGTGGATCACCACAAAAGAACGAAATGGGGGGGGGTGAGTATTTTAACTCACCTAGATTTGTTAAGCGAGTCAATTCATACCATAAGAGCGTTAGATAAATATAAGGAATGATAAACATATAACCAGAGGTCCCAAATATAACACTGTTAAGGCAACCCGAGGGCTAAGCCATCCCAATTCCTCGTGGCTTGCATATCGGGACATCCCTGTTGGGGATAAGCCTATCCGATTTTGTTTCCGTTCGTAACGACGGGGAAACCCAACTAGGGCTTGGCCAACCCGATCCTGAAACATATGCAGGTTTCACACAGTATACATTACAATTTCATATATATAAAGTACAGGAAGTAATACCAAAATTGTGCACGAGCATACAATTCATCTAGCAAGCAATTTATTCGATCAAAATAGTTCAAGACAAGGATTAACCCCTTACCTTGCTCGTTATCCACTCAAAGTACCCTTTAATGCCCGAACTGCTTTTTCCATAAGTTTCTCCGATAAAAACTAGGCAAAACAGGGTTAAAACGTCAGAATTAGGCCTTAAAACTATCAAAAACGGGTCCAGAGCATCGATATTACCCAAAATCAAGTACCTGGAATTTTCCAGCGACCGACGGTGGCGCGTGGCCAAAAAATGGCCGGAGATAACAAACGGCGGTGGCACGTGACGTTGAGACTCACCGGCGCGTGAGCTAGCACGCGGGGGTAGATCCTGCGTAGCTGAGACGCGTGTTGGTTGCTCGCTGGTTAGAAACAGGTTCGAGAGACAAGCAGGCTCGGGCAGAAGCGGTGAGGCTTCGGATTGGCCGGCACTGACTCCCACTCTGAGTTGTCGACGGCGCTGTCGGAGCATGGAGAACAGAGGCCGATCGCGCTGAAATGAGGTGATCTGTCAATGGTGCACTAAACTCAAGGCTGACAGCACGGGAAACAACGGCAACTGTCTTGCGGCTGCACGGAAACTCACGCAGTCTGTTGGTGGCTGCAGGGAACAAGAGGCTGAAAACACAAAAATCTATTACGGTTGTCTGGCGGCTACACGGAACACAAGGCTGACAACACGAAAATTATGACGGTTGTCGGAAAATCACATAAAACAAGAAAAAATTAGTGGGCGGCGCTGAAATCCAAGAAAACACTCATGACCTAATGATCTTGTCTCTTTTGTCCTTTTATATAAGTACCAATTAGCTTCAGTAATTTTCAACTTCAATCTATAATTGAAGGCCGAGAAGAATTCCACTTCTTAAATTCTTCTCCCAAAAAATTTCTTCAGCCGATGACCATTGACAGTAAATTCGCTGATCCAATGAGTTCTTTAATCCAATTGATTCATGCTTGAACACCTGCTCAACTATGAGGGTCCTGATTTGACAGCCCGACTTTTCGCCCTTTTATTTCAAGGTTATTTTTGTTTCTTTTTGGGCTTATCATAAAAGGACAAAGTTCAGAACGACCCCCAATATTCACGATAAGCCCAGAAAGAAACAAAAATAACCTTGAAATAAAAGGGCGAAAAGTCGGGCTGTCAAATCAGGACCCTCATAGTTAAGCAGGTGTTCAAGCATGAATCAATTGGATTAAAGAACTCATTGGATCAGCGAATTTACTGTCAATGGTCATCGGCTGAAGAATTTTTTTGGGAGAAGAATTTAAGAAATGGAATTCTTCTCGGCCTTTAATTATAGATTGAAGTTGAAAATTACTGAAGCTAACTGGTACTCATTGTGTTTATTATTAAAGTCAGAGCTCAGTAAGGTCAGTACGCTGATTGTAAATATATAGATAATTTTCTTTTTATTAGTTTAAGATTGAGGTGAAACTTATTTTCGAAGAACTTTTGAAATTGATATAGAGTAGTGTAGTTTGTAGTATTTTGTTTCATTGATTAGATTTGTTTTTTCTTTTGTGTGAATTAAAAATTATTTTTGCACGTGTTGTGGAAAATTTTTAACAAAATAACAAAAGAGAAAGTGAAGAGACAAGCAGTCATCAGAATATATTTTGAGTAGAATAGAGAAAATGTTAGCGGTCGGAATCCATAACCTCACACAAGTATTTTATTATTATGAAAAGATATGTATAGGACGCCAAACAAAAAAAGTTAACGAATGGGCGGTTAAAGTTTTGAACTGACACAAAAAGCAGTCGGTTCAATTGATTTCATAGAGATTTGGTTTGAAAAAGTGCAGTATTTCGATGGTTCATGAACCCTTATAATAATGCTTCTATCCTTTGAAATAAGTTACGTTGCACTTTTCAGAGAAAATTGACCAAAATATTTGATCGCCCTCTCGAATCTGTTTTGCTCTCTCTCTCTCAAAGTTTAAACTTCCCAAACTCTAATTTTTCAAATGGTTAGAACCAGGAGTGGAAAAGCCCATGTTGTTGCTACTGTTCCTAAGAAGAAATCCAAGAAGATTGTCATTATCACTGAAGCAGAAGGCGAGTCATCAAGAATCTCGATGAAGGTGGAAGAAAAGACAACTTCTGTTGTTGCCAAAATCATTAAGGAGATTCAAATCGAAGTTGCTGAAACGAAAGTTATATCCATAGATGTTAAAGCACATTAACTTAAGCATGTCCCTGCTGTACTTCTCAACTACTGCTACTTTATTAATGTATTTATTACTGTTGGTTATTACTTCTGGTTTTAGTTTTGGTTAGTAATGTAATAGCACTTCAGTTCATTTATTAGCCT